>BMAU01018759.1:0-112750 GCA_019973935.1 Trichonephila clavipes
CCACATGCTTTTTTTCTGAATATTAAAAAAAAAATATTTTGTTAAAAAATGAGATTTTTTAATCAACAACACTAAAGAATATAAATTTGATATCATGGGTATTTAAAAGAAAAAAAAATTAAAATTTATACCTTTGCATGTCGATTTTCTATTCATATACAATTTCTCTGTAAACTCTATAGATTGTTTTAACAATTGAAGTAAGGATGTGAATTTTTTAAAGAGTGTTCTGAAATAAATATTTTGTAGAACTGTATATGAGTGTAAGGAATTAATTTTAAGATGAGTAAAGTAATTTCTTTTTTTAATTATTGCTCTAAATTAAAGCATTTTTGAGAAATTTCTCTGTTAAAAAAAAAGAAAAATACATGTAGTTACACATAAATAAAAGCTCCTGCATATTTTAGTGTAGCATTTTATGAGGCAGTTGGAAAAAGATATCTGTAAGGAAATATGAATATTTATAGAAGCCATTGGAACGAAAAATTTAAATTCTATAAATATTTCACATTAAATTAATTTTTTTGTTATGGTCATGTATGGATTATACAGTATTAGCTTACATGTATAACATGTAAAAGCAAAGTAATTTTAAAAATCTCTTAAATGATACAAAAAAACATTAGCAGCATGGTTAATTTTCATTCTATTTGTGGTAAAATCCAACAAGTTACTTGAAATTATTGATTCGAAAGTAGTTAATTCTCCTGTCTTGTTATGAATGACATTTTTCCAAATAGACAAGAAACAAATTTTCGTAGAATTTTTGAAAAAGTTCATGACAAAGCAATTTTTTTGTTTACTTTTTTCACTACTTTTATAAAGTAATATATATAAAAATGAAGTCAATTCCTTTTTAGATAAAAAAAAGGATTACTTTAGTTACTTTTTGTAAAATAATTACAATTAATATAAATATGTATATACACATGACAAAATCACAATAGTAAGTAACAAAATAGAAAGCCATTGCCCTTGCAATTTTCCTTCCTATGTTGGGTGTACTACAAGACTTTGTTTTGTTTGTAACTATTTATTCATGCATTAAATTTTATTCTAATAAAAATAGTATAGGAAAAAGAAAACACATTCCCAGAAATTAGGCCACTCAGAAGGGAATCGAACCCACGAGCGTCACATTAGAAGTCCAACGCACTACAGGGACATAACCAACACTTTTCCTTTCCCTGCATTTGTTGTTAAACTGTTATTTTGTACTTACTATTTATTTATTTTTGAATTGATTAATGATATAATATTTGAAAAAACTGTTTTATCATCAAGTATCATACACTACAATTTTAAATTAATGTATTTTAACTTCCAAAGGATGAATAAAAAATTATATTCTATTAACGAAGAAAATTTGAACTGTATTTATTAATTATATAAATAAATGTATACAGAAACAGATTGAACTAAAAAATGGTAAGAATTGTAAAATAATAGAAATTTTATTTTACAGAAACAATTCTTTTCAAAAATATAGATTTCAAATACATAATTTCAACGCAATATTGAATTATGAGCACTTCTAGCTTCAACTTATAAAATAAAATTTCCTCTCGGCATCTAGAAATAATTTACATACTGCTTATACGGTCCGCTGAGCAACATTGCAATCAAGGACACACCTGCGTTACAAAATATAGAGCTCGTCCCGGCGCATGCGCAGTTCAAATTTTTATACGATGCCATCTTGTATTTAACACGACATTCATTTCGCCACGTGGGAGATACGAACAGAACGTTGAAAAGAGCAATATTTGTTAAGATAGTCCGTTTGTAAGACTTTGTGCTTGAAGTTCACACTCTTTCATTCATTGTATTGTTGTGTGGTGTCTGTGGCAGCGTATAAAAATCCTTTTTTTACCGCAAGAATATAACTGTAACTATTATTTACTACTAAGTAAGTAAGATTTTTTTGGATTTCATTTATTCAATTTTTTGAAATTTTACTTACTTCATGAGCTTGTGTTAATTTTCCTATTTTAAATGCCTTAAATAATTTTTTCATCTATTGGCTTTTCAATGCGAACATGTATAAAAACAGATAATGGGTCTTACTTACAACATGTATTTAGTTCGAAAGCTCCTTTGTTAATTTTGAAGTTTCTTACAATATTTGAAAGAAAAATGCATAAAGTCAGAGATCCATGTTCAGAAAATTATATTCTTCTTTTTATTTATCTATTTATTTTTGTTATTCGGCAGTGTAAAACCAATACTTTGTTAAACGATCTTTTCACACGGTTTTGTAATAACACGGTAATAAACTTAACGATTTTTTCCGGTAATGAAAAACGTCGAAGGTAAAATTCAGTTATTAACAGCTGATTTAATTAGCAAGGGCTTAAAATTTGGTATAAATAAGGAGTATTTTTCTTACTCATGATCCTGACATAGAACTTTACCAGAATAATTTCAACATTATCATAAATTTTGTGTAGCAGGACATCTAAGACTCTTTTTAGCAAATTAAGAAACCGAAAAAAAACAGTAGCTAATAAAAAGTTTTTTCTTGCAACAATATAAACCAACGTAGGAGATGATAATAAAGAACGAAATTCTACATTGTAATCAAAACCAAAATTAATGTTTACCTAGAAATATCTAAATCAGCTTCTAATGATAGCATTGTTGATCTAATAAATCTATCTTGTTCGTAATAAACGTACACACACTTTTTATCAAGCAGCGATGAGTATTTGTTAGTTAGTAGTTTTATTCTAATTTCATTTTGAATTTTTATATGTTGTAGTACTTAAAAACTGTGCAAATTTTATCTGTACACCAATTTTAATTAGTTTTGTAATAAAAACGATTTTTTATAAATATCTAAAAAAATTTTATGTAATAAATAATTCTATGTAAATATTATAAAATGTGTTTAATGGGGAAAATATGAAGAGCTCTTTTTCATCTATCCTGAATTTACTATGTTAGGGAACATACCCTCAAATTTCTATAATTTTCATGTATTTTTTGCACGTTTTTCTAAAAAACGTATCTAACGTTTAAAGAAAGATTTGGGTGTACATAGAATTTTTAGAGAAGCTCTTAAAATTTAAAAATTAAACTTGAAAATAATGAACAATTTCAAGCAAACGTGTGTTTTTTTTAAAAAACAAAAAACAAAAAATGCAGGAAATAATATCGGAAAAAAAATGAATTCAATTCTTACTTAGGTTAACGAGAAAATTTTTGCTTTAGTTACTTTTTAATAAAAAAGTACAATTAATATAAATATGTATAAACATATAGGACAGACTCACAATAGTAATTGGTAAAATATAAAGCGGTTTTTCTTGCATTATATGTTCTTATATACATTGCATATATATAGGGTGTTGGACTATTTTTATGTTCGGTTGTTAATATTTATTAAATAATTAAATTTAATTATTGTAATAAAATTGTACAGAAAAAAAACAAAATGCATTCCAAGAAATCAGGCCAGTCCAAGTAGGATTCGAACCCTCGACTTTTGGATTAGATGTTGAACGCGTTATCCACTGCGCTACAGAGACACCACGAACGGCTTTCCTTTATATGTATGCTGTTTGTGTACTGTTTTTGTTTGTACCTATTTATTTATCTTCTTAATTTAATTAATGACTTAATATTTGAAAAAACTGTATTAACATCGTATGTCATCCATTACAAGTTTTAAAAAATGTATCTAAGCCTGTTTAAAAGGAAGGAAGTCGATTAATTGACATTCATTCGTGAAAATAGGTAGTACAGTGGGTGATCGGTTAACGAACACTTTCAAGGAAGATTATTTTTTTGTTTGCACGAACATATATTCGGAGGTGATCAGGGAGACACCCCTTAAATTATGGATGAAATTTTGACAACTGATAGAGATCTGGAATTGGAGGTGAAGGAGGATGACATAGAAGAGCTCATAATGGGATATGAAGATGAACTGACGATAGAACTCCCAAAAATTTGAATGAAAAACACCAAGAAACACAATGATATTTGTCTCCTTCTGAACAAGAGGAAGTCGAAAGAGTACCAATGCAGACATCTGCCGTTAAAGATCTTTTTAAAAAGTGGGATGATGTCAGAGCAATGGTCTTAGAATGGCACCCAAACCAAGCTGATGTCAGTAGGTTGAGATCTTTACAACGACAATGCTATTAATTACTTCCGAAAAATCCTGAAAAAGAGAGAAAAGCAATCGACATTGGACATGTTCGTCAACGCCCATAAGCAAAAAAAATGAAATTGACTGATTAATATGCAAGACTATAAGTATGTATTATTTTTTAAAGACTTATTAAGAATTTATACATTTTTTAAAAATTAAATTTCAGGGTCTCTAGAACGAATTAATTGATTTCACATAGAAGTCTATGGTGAATCGATGATCGGTTAACGAACAATTCGGAAAGCGAACATAGTCTTGCAGCGGATTATGTTCGTTAACCGATCACCCACTGTGTATTTAAACTATATTACTCATAAATATTAAACAGAAACGGCACATATTCCCTGTATTTGTAGGAGAGCTTATTTAAACATGCATAATAGTTATAACGTGGCAGCAGTTAACAGGCAAAGCTTCAAAACTAACATAAAAATAGCGTCCGGTTGACGCTGCTACTTAGAGGAAAACAACAAATTTAAGACTTTTATCATCTTGGTCCGGTCTTTCCTATCCAAAGGGCCTGGTAGGAAAAAATGCCTGCCCTATCTGGATAGGATATTATCCAGTAAAAAAGTAACAATACATTAATATTTTTATATAAATATATAAAGAGGTACAATATTGTTACAAATCTATACGGAACTTTATCACTAACCTTCTGAGTCGTCCTTTTTGGGGAAATTTAATTCCCCCTACCTATTTCCAATCAACTCCAAAAAGCGGACAGGATTCCTTATTATATGCAGATTAGATAAAGTATTTAAGTCAAACGAAATAGTAAAGTTGGAGCAGTAGGAGATAGAGATTGAAGCAGAAAGTTATAGTGAAGTTAAATTGAAGATTTCTTGTTGGATAATTTAATCTTAAGAAGAGTTGAGATTCCGAGTGGTAAATATTAATTTATTATTAAAGTCTCATTAAAGTATTAGGAGTGAGATTAAAGTTAAATGTTCAAGAGGAACATTGTTAAATATAAATCTGGGATCTCTTATCGTGGTGTCTGCGTGATCGTTATTTAATTGTTAATTAATTGGATCATTAATTAATTAATTTAATTTAAAGGATAATACCTTTAAAACCTCATAATACTAGTTAGTTATATTTGTTAATAAGTCTTTGATTCTATTTGGATAAGATAACCAAATAAAGAAAGTTGTTTATAAAAATGACTACTGGTTCTTACATGACTTATTTATTCTCGTTCTCAAAGTGAGGTCCAAGGGGACCTTCACACAATTTTTACTATTTTTCTTTTTGCATTGTTTGTTCTAAAACTCACCACTGGATTTATTTATTTTATCCCTAAATTCCGATTTATAATTTATACAATACATTTCGTATGTGCCTTAGTACTTAATGATTTTAAATCTAAGGAGAAATGTAATGCTACGCTTCGGAAAAAGGAACGGGTATTATATTTGTCGCACATGGTGTGTAACATCTAACATGTTTTTGTGGTAAATTCGCAATACTTACATAAATCTTAAAATCTTATTTGGGCATGATTGGAAAATTTTTTGTGAATAATTATATTTTTAATAAAATTTTTATTTAATTAAAAAAGGACTATTGCCATTTTTTTTTATCAAAAATAACTATTCTTGTTCAATTTGGTGTATAGTGGAAACAATAGACTTATAACAACTAAAATAGAACACATACTTTTGCCATTTCAAAGTACTTAAAAACTGTTGAAAACTGATTTCATAACAGTACGACTGTTAGTCGTCGAAACATTTCGATTTGTGTTCATTTCGTACTTGAGTTCATCCTTCAAAAATATATGAGCTGATCAGCCTCTGGCAAACTGAAGTTTACCTTAATATCGAAACTCAAAATCATGAAAAGTGAATGTTAGTTTCTTAAAAGAGCAAAACCTCCTTCCGTATACGAAAAAGTACAAAATGCAGGAAACCTTTAAATTTTGAACCATTTGATTCGAAGAAATGTATAACGACCACGGAATTAACTTTTTTGTCGATTTGCATATTAGCATTCTGCCACACATATGTCCCGAATATCTTGATTAAAAATACCAATCCACTTATTTGACGATAAAAGAATGATGAGCTTTATCAGTCGCTTAACAGTAAATGTAATTTATGATGTAGTTTACGCTTATAAATATAACCTCAAATTTCACACATAGCACTGTATAACTGAATATAAGAGCCAAATAAATGCGTTATCCTTCTCTATTTCCCTTTCTCTTTCAAAGTCATGACTCCGCTACCAAGCACACTTATTGATCAAGTCAGATATGGCGCCCTTCCATGTTTCCTTTAACACAGTGCTTCTCAAACTTTCTATACTTGCAATCCAATTTTCAATCATAATTTTCCTCGAGCCCCCTCTATATAATAACAATGTATTGGATTAAATAATAACATACATTGAGGTAAAACTACAATACTACTCTAACTATAAACTATACAAATTATCAAGATAAATGTTAAATGTTGCATATAATTTTATGACATGCCCATAGAATCACTGCTAATTATTAGACTTGTTCTTAACTTAGTGTTGTTAAATTAATTACGAAACACATTGTGCACTACTGATACATTTACAAGTGTATTATATCGATGTAAATGTGTTTATTTTTATTATGGCAGAACGCATTTTTCCCCTTACTTTCAGTATAAATTAATAATTTTTTTTTAAAAAAAATCTTTTATTTTCGACTTTCTGATAAGCTCTCGCCCCTCTTGTAGGGTTATCATGTCCCCCCTAGGGGGTACGCCCCACAGTTTTCCAAACACTGATTTAACACATTTCAGCCTTTTTCACGAAATCCCTCCCACAAAAAATAAGTGGCAAGTGAGGGTAAACATGTTACACATCAAAAGTCATTGGAGAATCTCTGGCTATTTATTTGGGAGCTCGAACTCACCCACCAGAGGGCTTAGAGCTACAAAATGGTCCACTGAGTAGACAGAAAATAATAGAAAAAAATATGCGTGAAAAATATAATCTAATATTATTACTATGACTAAAAAAACAACTGCAAAACAGCAGAGGAAGGGGGAAGACAAAATTACATCAATCTTGCAGATACGGTCAAGATTTGCGAAATATTAAAACAGGAAATTCTAGCTTACAATGAATCATTGTTATTAAAAAGAGAACTTATCTACGGAGGAATTGCCTGTCTTGAGGATTTTTAAGATATAATAATATAACTATTGTAAGATTTTCCATGCAACTTTCACATAAAAGCTGAGAAAAATGAAAAAATATAGACTTTTCATTAAATATTTTTTTGCAACACTAAACAAACAACAGAAAGCGTTTAGGGGATTTCCTACAAATTCAAAATTACATTCAATTGTACATTGTCATGATCATGGTTGTATTGCAACGTTTTATATTTACATCTGAAATTTGGAAGAAATTATGGCGTTCGGCTTGCTTGGTGGACAGGATCTGCGGGCCCGCTGAGTTTAAGGGCCCAAGAGTACGGCAACGCCTACCCCAATAGCAGCTATGCCGATCTTACCGAAATGTCTGTTCAACAATTAAATCAATTACATAACTTTCAGCCGAGATAAACTGTGTAACACTTAATAAACTGTGGATATTTTTTACTTATGCGTAACGCTTTTCGATTTTCAAGTATATTCAAATGAAATTTAAAGAAATTATGATAAGTGTTTCTTTCTTCAGAGAATTTTGAAACTGGAATTTATATATATATATATAAATTATAATCACTATGTATATTATTTGAAAATGGTTGTATTAACGTATTATTTTTCCTCCTTTTATTTGCAGATTTTGTTTCCTTATTGAAAGGAAGAATTTTTCTTGGAACAGCTGCCCTATTCATCAGCATGATTTTCTATAATTCAACCGTGCCTACCCTACAGCAAATGAGTTTTGTCGTGGTTGTCGTTCAAATTAGCACTGATCTGGAAGTAAAGGCTTTAATGAAAAAATATGGCCATGCCTCGTTTCTAATTCCCAGCAAAGAGATGCTAATATTTTTAAATAAAAAAATACCAAACTATACAACTTCTCAAAAGATGTATGGATTGTTAATCAATGAGCCTGAGTACAAATTACTGTCGAATGTTTCACGTTCTATTTACTTCTCTGGTATCTCCAATTGTGTTTCTTACCTTCATTTCAAGGAACATCGATTCACAGAAAATAACCTGCCCTGCTTGATGTGGGAAGAACTCATTTCAAAGAAGATATCCAGCTTACCACTTCCAAACAGTATGAAATTCAAACTAATGCCTTTAATGCGTTGTATTTACTTAGAAATAGATCTGTGGCTCAATGATCATGAACGTATTTTTAATCTTCAGTGTATCGACTATCAAAGATACTTTTGTTGGAATTCACAGGGGAAAATCGACAGGGTGAAAACCGCAAAGTCATTGGTTAACGACGAAAGTCTATGCATTACTAAGCGTTACCAATTAGCTCGTTGGTACTTTTTCGTAAGCGATGTAATCTCTTTGTGGAAAAAACTTCCTCTGCTTCTTAAATACCGAGTACAATGTGTCCCTGATGACGATGATCAAAAACTTTGGTTTCAGTATATAAAAAAAAGAACTGATGAAAATATCAATCGAATTTGTACGATTTCATGGAAAAATCATTTGAACTTAAAAGCTCGTTTTTCATTCTTGACGCAAAATGAGAAGAAAAATTTGTTTGAATTTCACATAAATGGTAAGAGAATACATTATGATGATGTATGTCTATGTTTATCGCTATTAAAAAAGAATGAGCAAGAAATAGTTTTGAGACAATATGCTTCTGAAATTCTTCAGTATTACTTGGTTTGGCCTTTGCAAAGTGAGTTCTTAGATGTTTGGAAAAGTGTTTGTCCATATATGTCAATAGAACACTACACTGATATATTGAGGTTTATTATATATGAACGAATAATGATTGGGTGGAAAGACTTTGACTATGTGGGGCTATTAAAACAGTTTTGGAAGGAAATTCCCAATAATTTTAAACAAATTTTAGAGGATGATGAGATATACCAAAACATATTACCTGTCATTAGTTATGATCTAGACAACAGTTTTCCAAATGAAATGATTCTGGAGAACTACAAAGGAGATGATTTAAATTTTCATCATGTAGGAATTAACTACGGCATAACTAAAATGACTAGCTGCTGTGATAGCTGGTATTTTATAAACGGTATTGGTGGTTTTAACGTATTATATATGTGATTTGATTCCCTTCTACCGTTTTATATTATTGAGTTAAAGCTAAGAATCAAGATATTTACTGAAAAAATATGCTTCAAGAAAAATAGGTACTAAATTTCTAATTTTTCAAGCATGCAATAAAATGAGAGAAGATATAATTTTTTATGAAACATCAAAAATAAACTCACTCTCATCTGATTTAAGATACGATTTTTTCTTTTCTTCAATTAAGTATTTTTAAAATATAAATAAAATTTCTGATACTGTATTAAAACTCTCAGAATTTGTATTTATTTGTGTTGTTGTTTTTAAATTGATTTGTTGTTTCAAAAAATTTCTCAACAAGAGTATCTGATTCCACACAAAAAAAAAAACCCGTTACAGTTGACATGACTCTATCAATACATTTTTCAATGTTAATTAATGTAAAGATTGAGCATTTGGCTCGGAGCCAAATGCAGTATATAAAAATAATATCGCCATCTGTGTGTGTGTGTGTGGCGTTAACAGTACCATTGTTGTATAAAATTTTACTACTAACATTTGACAGTTTACTTTCATTACATGCATTCTAATAGAAGAACTTTTCCACTGGCGTACAATAAAGCGATTCAGGAATCCAAGGAATTTTACTAAGTCAGTCACAGTTTCGATTTTTCCTTTAGGTGCCCTTGGATGGTTCCCGGATAAGCTGGACTTAACCACATTTTCTGGATATAAAATTCGACCCTCCAGTGCCAGGGTAGGCTGTACATCTTTTGCGCTCAGGGACCGAAATTGGCTTAAATAGACTCTACAGTGAAAACACTTTTGTATTTTTTTTGTAATTCCTTTAATATTATGCTATATGTTCGTCTCATAGTTTTTATTGCTTTTTAATATCCTATAATAGTAAATTAAGTTAAAGTTCTAAGCGATATTCCTTTTTGTACTATTGTGGATGTATCTCAATTTCTAGAATATCTCAAACTTTCTAGAATCAATTTAGATTCGCTTTTTGGCTGTTAAGTTATTTCAATCATATTGTAACCTTCAAAACAATAACCATTCCAATTTGAGCTTTGTGTGGCCACATATGAGCTTCATGAGAAAATCAAAGTGTTTTACAAAAAACTACCATAGATACTATCCATTTTCATTGCTAGTTTAATAATTCAAGTTCTTCTCACCTCGGATCATTTTGCAGAAACATTAAAGCTCCTCGCTCCGTTAAAGACACTAGCACTGCACACTTAACACCGCCCTTCACATGAGTTAATGATCATTATCAACTACTATATATCTACAAAAAAAATTAAGTTATGTGCTTAAGAAGAGTTGGAAACCTTTCTCTCTTTCTATACTGACAATTCTTAATTGGCAGTTTTCGATGTACCTTTTCTCAAAATCTGTTTTATATACATTCTTGAAATTTTCCTACAATAAAAGCACACCTTTTTTATAATACTGAAATGAGCTTTTAGCTGATTTTGAATTTTTTTAATAATTTATGAAATATTTTTTTAAACATTGCGAAATTTGACACATTTTCTCATGAAAATTTGTAAAAAATAAATTTTTGAGTTTTTTACACAAAAACTCATTTTATTATATATTAGCCATTATTATATATACATCATAAGAAAATTTACATATCTGTGAACAGTAGTTTCTCAGAAAAGATACATCACAATTCACATTTAAAGATAAATTGATTTTAATGTATACAGTGAGACTTCTAAACAGCTAGGAAATAAAAAAAAATAAAAGCTCAATTTACAATAAAACATACAAGTTTTGGTTTATATGAGACATTAAACTTTTAAACAAAAATGAAGTACTTTGTTTACATGTTTCGCCTTTCAAATGGGCGTGGCTCTGTTTCAACGATTATTTAAAAATAGATTTTAAGACCTAACTACCGTAGAGCTTAAAGTAAGGTATTTTAAGTGAGGCTAAAATCTATACAATTTTTAAAAACGTCAAAATCTCAAATTGTCAAAAAAATAAGATTTTTGCTTTCCAACACCATTTACAAAGATTGTGCGAATACGGTTCAGATTTTTTTTTTAAAGAAATCTTAAAAACCAACATATATTACAAAAAATTCTCTTTTTCATTATTAATAACTGTCAGCTCGTAAAAAAATCCTTAAAATTACATTTGAGTTTAGATTACTACAAATTTATTTTATAATTATATTATATGTACGATTTTCGAATATCGTCAAAGTCTAGAGTAGAGCTGAACAGATCAGAGACTTTAGAAACTCTAAGCAGCTACGTCATTTCGAGCCATACTCAAGATACTAACTTACTGGTATATATTTCATTTCTCTACAACATACAATATATAAATTTTGGGTGTTTTTTTATAAAAAATGTAAAATCCATTAATATTTCTGTATGGAGATTGCTTTGTGGAAGAATACAAAATCATTACTAGACGTGATCATGGCTTGTTGTGAAGTTGAAGTCAAGCCCTGAGATTTTTTAACTTCTTTTAAAATGTGTGTGTGTGTGTGTGTGAAGCATCTGTAGAATAAGCAAAATTTCTCTTAATCAGTAAAATACCCTTCTTGCAGTATTTCTTATGGAATGATTCGATTTTTAACCCTTCTTCAGACATTGGGACATTCATGCATGAAATCTCTCAAACAAAACATATATTGGAAATAGATATTTTTTAAAATGTTATAAATATGCTTCTGCCTTAAGAATACACCAAACACTGAAATAACTTTTTATTCAAATGGAAAATTATAATATTTCTAAAAATACTTCAATGGTAATTTAAAGGATTTCTAAGAGAATCCCAAAAGAAAATTAGAGGATTTCTATAATGCATTCATTATATGCGGAAATTTTCGATTATCTATATAAAAATAAAAAATAATTTTTGCAATAAAATATTAAACACAAAAACAGTAACATATCTATACATATAAATAAAAATGAAGTGTCTGTTTGTAAATTGAAATTTTAACAGCTTTTTACTAAATGCATTTAAAAGTATATACAGTACTTAAATGAAAAAATCAATTTTTAAAATTTTTGTCTGTCTGTCTGTCTGTCTATCTATCTGTCTTTCTGCCTGTCTGCTTATTCCGGCTAATCTCTGAAACTGCTGGACCAATTTTGACGAAACTTTTACTGCAGATAGCTAATGTTATAAGGAATAACTTAGGCTATTTTTATTTTTTTAAAAAAAAATTAGGATTCCGAGAAAATAAAATTAAAACTAATGAAATAGTGAGCAATATCCGATTCAAATAGGGATTATTTATTTCAATAGGGACTATTTTTATTCAATAGGGATTATTTTTATTTAATAGGGATTATTTTATTTTGCGAGCCTTTTTTCTCAACGATTGCTAGAAGTTATATCAAACTTTTTTCTTTGATTAGGTTGCTGCCATTCACGACATTTCCCGTTCATGTCTTGATCCTTATGATTTTACAGTTCTTAACTGCATTGTCAAAGGTCATACGGCCCTTTCACCCCCTTCCTTGCGGCTTCGTTTGTGTTCGCATTTCACCCTACTTGCTACTTAGACCTATTTTGATCTTAAATATTTTAATCCTCACCCATCGACAGTGTCAAAGGTCATGTGTCCCTTTCACACCTTGCTCAACAAAAGGCAAAAAACATAAAACAAAAAAGAAACATAGATTCACAAAGTAAAAGAAAAGTTTTCGTAAATTCTGCGAAGTGAATAAACAATTTTTTGTTAAACTCCACGTGGATGAAGTCTCGGGTAACAGCTATTTAACATTTAAAAAATGCATCAGAAAATAATATTAACGTATTACACATCCAGATAAAAATTATTTACACTAGTTTTAGCGTTTATTACACACAATTTGTAACAATGTGTTACTTTTGCTGAGCAAGTAGGTGTTTTCAAAAATCGACCCACAAGAAAGTTACGGGAAATATAAATAATAATAACAATAATAAATAATCAGCAATTATATCTAAAGACTGAACATTTAGCAAACATGTTTTTTTTGTTCAACTGAGTTATGTAAAAGCTTTTTTTTTTGTTTAATTTATACAATTCACGTAAAATCAACTCATTAAAAACTTCTTTATCCTTCAGTCTGTATTTTTTAATTTTTAAATTCACCCGTGCGATCAACGGGTATGCTGGATAGTATTGTATAAAAATTGAATCTAAAACAAGAACCATTTTCGTCTGTGTTTAAATTTCATATCTTTTAATTTCAGCCATGTTATATTTTCATTCAAAAAAGCTTACGGGTCAACGGGTTTTTTCGTTTTAAAATTTTTTAAAATAATTTATAAACTTAAGCCAAGCTCAAATTTCAAAACGGTTCACACCTCAGTTATAAAAGACATCATAAAGCAAAGTTTCGAATCCCGAAGATTGTAGGATCATGTCATAATGAATTTCTCCCTGAGAAGCTAAAAAGATTCTTACAGCTATCGCTTCAGTTTTAAAATATTCATGTTATCCAAACAAATATCTTAATTATTACTAAGCAGTTTTCTATGTAATATTTTTCTCAACCACGCCCCGCTACACCAACTACAAACAAAAGAAAGGCTTGAGGATTAAAAAAAATGAGGCTTGAATTAATCAAGGAATACAAACTCGCAAGTCTTGTATATATTGAGAATAAATATACTTTATTTATTTAACTAAAATTAGAATACAGCTTCCTTGGAAAAATGAATATCATTGGCTTGTAAACATATAGTTTTGATACACATCTCAGTAGTGGATTAGGGCGAAATTGAACTATCCTTCGAACCCGTTTTCTCCCCTACTCTTTTTTTGTCGGTGGGTGATTCTTCGATAAATAATAAATAAAAGGAGTACAAACACTAAGCAAACATCTCCTGTTCATTACATATTCTGTCCAATTTTAATGTAATGCGCTCCGTGATATTCCTAACAGAACCAAACAGTTTCTTGACTTGTGAGCAAACATTTAGATCCTTTTTGCAAACGTGAAGTGATTCACTAGAAGAAGTGATGTTATTTTAAATTCAGATTTTACACATTAATTATAACACATCAAATAATAAAGGAAATTTTTTAAGAAAGTACTTAAAAAGGTATTATTATTACTATTAAAATATTATTAATAACCAGCCTTTACCCACCAGCTTCGCTGTGTGTTTCATGAAAATATGTAAGACTATATATATATTTTTAAGTGCCATATTAAGTTTCAGCAGTAAGTGGTAGATTGTATTTATATATAAAAACATTTTTATAGCCCACACCTTTTAATTAAAAACGGAATTTAAATTATTAAAACGGAAAAAAAAATATTTATCTATAACTCTTCCTTGGGAGGTGATTTCCGCAAACTCATTCTTAACAAATTTCCACTCAATAAAAAAAAATATGCTTGTCAGATTTTAAGTATGTTGGTCGAGAATTTTTATCTATAACCCTTCCGCAGCCTCTCTTGCGATCCGATAGCCTAAAAAATCGTTCAAAAAAGAACTCTCCTGAATAAAAGAAACAGGCTTGCCAGATTTAAAGTCTCTTGTCCTCATAGTACAAAAAAGGGAATTTTTATCTTTATATAACATCCCCTACACACTTCAGGTGTTAATTGCCGAAAAACTCGTTCTTAATTCTTCTCACATCAAAAGTAATTAAATACAATAATTTGTTTATAAACATAAACGAGATCGTTTTCAATTTTTGGCTGCATATCATGTGTTTTGTGGCTAGGCACATACACATATAAATTTTTCCTTAAGCAAGGAGGGTTTTTTTAAAATTGTTTTCAGTTTTTGTGCGCGAGTGTGTTTTTTTTTGCTTACAGCTTCTTTGAAATTTCCTCAAAGCTTTTCTTGTAAAATTTTGGAATAATATAACCAACAGTGTGTAGTTGTATAAGTCTCAAATCTATGTACAAACATTCAAATTTTATAAATAAGATTATTAGAGTGTATTGAAAAATATATTAAAGATTGATTTTCTCGTCATATACAAAGTAAATTTAATTAATATGTTAGATTTTTTTTGGATTGAGCCGAACACAATACCCTCTCCCGTACTGTACCCTACACTTTGTTGCCTTGGACAAGAATCTCACGCGCTTCATTGCTTATACATTATTTATAAAATAATGACTAGAGTAAAAAGCTATTATAAAAATACAGACCCAAGATTATTATCGTATTCAATTAATTCCTTAAACTGAATAATCAGATTCTCCGTAATTACATACACTTTAATTATCGTAATGTTTGCAGTCACGAAAATAATATAAAATCTTTGACAATTCAATTGCTTTACACTCTCAATGTGGACTGTGATTATTGTTTAAAATATTTTTAACAGATTTACGGTGTACCAAACTACAACCTATATCAGGGGTGGAAAACCTTTATAGATCAACGTTTCATTTTTTCTAAAGAAGTGTTTAATGAGGTATAGAGATGTGCCGTCAAATAATTTTGACCTGTTATTATATTGGGAAAATAATAACACTAAATGCTAACAACACAAAAATGTATCTACTACGAAAAAATACCTTTTGCACTAAATAGTTGTAAATATTTTAGTTATACGTTAATTCACACACACACACACACACACACACAAATTAACAGTAAACTAACTAAAGTAAAATTAGTGTGACTTTTATTGAAGAAGATTGTGTGGATGACAAATAACTTATGTTTTTTTGAAGATATTACTTTGTGTAGAATACACGCTGAATCGGAGTCATCTGTCAAACGGTTTCTAAGAAATTATTTATTTTTGCTATGGTTCACTTTTTTTTTAACATAGGGTTTGTGATTTGTTTCAAAATACCGTTTTATAGATGATATGTTCTGCATACCACTATTCCAGAACATAAAACACACACCGCTTTGACGCCTTTACTAATAATGTCATGTTTCTCGGTCCACCAAATTTGAAATTTCTTGTTACACTTACTAATATGTATTTTTTGTTCTTTTGCTTACCTACCCACATTTAACAATACTTAAAAATCGTAACTATAACACAGGTAAACTTTAATAATACTTCAAAGTGAACTTTGAAATTTTAAAACAATAAGCAAACCATTTTGATGACTGGCGTGACAAAAACATTGCGTAGTGGGCCATCAATGACAGGATTGCCAATGGTTCGCCATCCCTGTCCTATATGTTAAGCATATCTTCCTTTTCCCTTCTATATATGTTTGCATCTCTATTATGCATGTGTATGAATCACATATTTCTCAAACCAGTTTGCATAACAACCCATTTGATAATAAAATTGAAAGCTCAATGGCAGCGAAGGGATTGTGTTAATTGGGAACAACTACACAAACAGGGAATAAATTAAGCGATATGTTTACAATATTATCATTACGGTATACCATAGATCTTTCTCTAAGCTTGGGTGACGTTTAAATTAATGCGCTCAATTAATCAGATAAACTATTTTGTCAATAGAAACTTAAAAACATGTTTAATCTGTAAAGAGCTGTGTCGGTAGGAAAGGCTATTTTTTCAATCGGGTGTTCATTAGTACAGGTTTAATTAAAATTTCTTGATTGTCCTCTAACGAGTTTTAAAAGCATGATTCAAACCATTGGTAAATTCGCTATTTATTCTCCGAATTTTCAACAAAAGAGCAAAGGAATATTTTTAAATTCCCCTTATTAGGGCGAATAAATTATTAAATAGTTTTCGTAAATGTGTGGTTAAAAATGATTTTCTCCGTGACTATTGCAATAATGGTTTAAATATGTTATTCTATACTTGGATAAAAATCTTTATTTAAGACAGCATTTTGTTTTATTGTATGTTGTTGTTGCTTCTAATGCCACTTGTCTGATGTAGTCAGATCGAGGCCCACGAAATTCATCGTGGCAAGGATCTAGATGTATGTGGCCTAAGCCTTGAGCACCATGCAGGTGACAGTACGAATTGGCTCGGAGAAATTCCCGAAGGGACGATAGATGGCGACGCCACCGATCTCCACCTCCACAATTTAGGCATGAAACTGAAGGGGAGGGAAATATTTACCATTCCCCTGCACTAGTGATTCATCCCACAAGACTTTCGGATCCACTGATTTAGCGAGCACGTACTCCGTGTGCACTCGGAAGGTATTTGTTAGCATCGGGCATCGAACCCAGATTTTCCGGTCTGGAGTCCGATGCTATAACCACTAAGTTATCCACGGCCCTCCTCTTACTGTATAAAGTGAGGAAGGGAGAGTTATATTCACTTTGCACTATGAAGATTCACGAAGGCTATTGTTGACGGACTTCGTAATTTGAACCATTTTCAAGTCATAGGACGCCCCCCGAACTACCCTTCCTGTCATAACTTCCACACAAACGGGAGGATGTTCGAGCCTCGTCAGATTTAACGGGCAGCGCCTTCCCCTACACGGTGGGTCTTCAGCAAAAATAGGCTTGAAATCATCATATGCCAACCGTGAGTGCGTTCCCCTGACCACTAGGATACCGCGGACTTTTTTGTATAAAAAAATTGTATTTGATACTTTTAGCCGAGTTGAAAGATAAAATTCTGCTTCCATCATTTTATTTCTTGTGGTATATTTAACTGTAACCAGTTAAAGACTTAACTGTGACTGAGTGGAGGATTGTATATAAATAACACGCAACTATGAAATTGTATGGGTAATTAGTAATGTGTTGTACAGTGAAGTAGATATATATTAAAATAATATTTATAAAGGAAGTCGTTCAAATGTGCATCTAATTATAGTTTGAACTCACACAACACAATAGTTGGCGACAAGTATGGGATATATTGGAGATTCTTTTGGATAAGGCATTGCCTGAAAACTGCTCAAGGTAAAGGAAATTTTTTCTCTCTCTTTAATCGGAAGGAACCATGGAACAGCAAATTGCAGACTTACTCCGGCAGAATCAAGATTTGATTCGAGCGCTGCAAATTAGAGACACATTCTCATAATCATAAAGTAACTGTACAATTTGACAAATTTGATGAAGAAAATGAAAATTTCGATAGTTTCATTGAAAGATTCGAAACTTAGATGTACAGAATGTACCAATAGCAAATCGAGCTAAGGTTTTTGTTTCGTCTCTTAGTGCAAAATTGTACCAGTTACTAAAGGATTTGCTTGCACCTGACATTCCTTCCGACCAAACGATAGATAAATTAAAAGATGCACTTAAGAAACATTTGACCCCAAAACCTTTAATTATACCTTCTCGTCACAAATTTTTAAACAGAAAACAGACTGAAGGGGAAGGTATTAGTACATACATTGCCGAGCTTCGGGCTCTAGCAATGAATTGTGATTATGATAAAGATATGTTGAATATTATGTTACACGACGTATTTGTAAGCGGGTTGCGGGATAAAATGATTTTAGATCGATTATTTGAGGAAGATAATATTAGTCTCGAGAAAACGCTAAATATAGCACTGGCTATGGAAAAAGCTTTTAAAGGGAAAAATGATATTATGGGCCGAGCGGTAAAATCCTAGGAGGACCCACTGCTGTTTTTGGCGCCAAAACTTTTCGCCAAAAAGCGCCAAATTGAAGGTTTTCAAAAAGGCGTCAATGACGAAAAAATCTTGGGAAGCGCATGCGTCAACGGGGGATGAAATGGGCGTTTCGCAAAGATGAAAACGAATATATACATTAAATTAATCATTATATAAAGAAAAAAACGGAGAAAGCAATGAAATTCGTTTTAAAAAAGCATTCTAAAACCAGTGTGTACAACATGATTTACATTTTTAAAAAAGGACGAAAGGGGCGTTTCGCAAATATAAAATTGAAGAAATACATGAAATCAATCATTTTAAAAAATTTTAAAAGGCACTTACCTTACGCTTGCATTTCGTCATGTTCCGTTGGTGGATACACCCTTGCGATGGATGCAAGGAATTCATGAAAATTGTCATCCACCAACTTGTGACCTGTTCTTATTAACTTTAAAGTCATTCACCACGAACGCATTCATGCTCTTGCCAAACCAATATCTGGTCAAACGCAAGATAATTATTATAGCAAGTTTGTTTTCGCTAAACCAAGTTCTTTTCTCACACTCCGAACAACGTCGTGGCGATTATCTTTCGACTGGTTGCGGCAACGCCATTCGTAGCCGTCAACCGTTCCCTTTCGTTCTTACAAACGCATATTTTTTTAAACCTCGGACATTCATAACGAGAAGCAATTAAATTAGCTTTCATACACCATTCTAATGTCTCTTTCTTCCCCTTTGTGCCCAGGAGCACAAAGAAACCTGTCGTAGCCTCACTTTCAATTAATTTCCGTTCACACGCCATTCGTAACAACAACCGGTGGAGAGCAGACCTTCTCAAACGAAGACAAATGTCAAAATGACCTTTTTTCGGAAAAGGCGAAAAACGTTGTACTTTTTTAGGGATGCCATTTTTAGGTGATTTGAAAATCCAAATTTTTGGATGAAATGGAAGGGTTACCATATTGTAACCTTTATCGCTCAAAATTTGGCGACCAAAAGTGGGTCCTCCTAGGATTCAACCAAAACGGTATATTGTTCACGATGCACAGGTACCAACCATGCAAAAGAGAATTGTAGATTTATTTCAAGTAAATGTAATTTCTGTGGGAAAATTGGGCACATTAAACAGGCATGCTTCGCATCTAAAAAGGCAAATGCGAAATCGGTTAAACAAAAACAGGTAACTCTATTAAATGAAGTTGAACTTAGAGATAGAATTCCACTATACGAATTAAAAATTCAGGATTATATATTACACGAGGAAGAACCAAAACGACCTCCAATTATGATAATTTCAAAAATTGAAAACAAAAGTTGTTCTATGGAATTGGATACGGGGGGAGCGGTTAGTGTAATGAGTAATGGAAATTTCAGGAAAATTTCAAATAAACAGATTAAACCTACAAATATAGTTTTTAAAACATATAAAGGAGATTCAATTATACCATTAGGATATGTTACTGTAAGGGTACAATATAAAAATCAAAAAGTAAACTTGAACTTATACATTGTGAAAGAAAACTTAGATACTATTCTGGTTCGGGAATGGCTCTATAAAATTCATTTAGATTGGCCGGCTATTAAAGCTTTTAGAGCAAAAACCGAACAAAATTTAAATAACCTTCTAAGAGAGTATAAGGATATTTTCGATGATAAATTAGGATAAATAAACAATTATGAGGCTGAATTAAAACTCAGACATGGAGTAAAACCTATATTTTGTAGGGTTCGAACAGTACCCTTTGCTCTCAAAGGTAGAGTTGAAAACGAAATTGACTGACTTGAAAAAGAGGGTATCATAGAAAAAGTCGACAGCTCTGAATGGGCAACCCCAGTAGTCCCTGTTGTTAAATCCGATGGTAGTATAAGACTCTATGTGCTGATTATTCAGTAACCCTGAATCCAAATTTAATTGTTCCTCAGCATCCTTTATCAAGATTGGATGAAATTTTTGGTAGTTTAAATGGCGGAAAACAATTTACAAAATTAGATTTTAAGCATGCATATTTGCAAATGAAAGTCCATCCCGACAGTCAGAAATTAATGACTATAAATACTCCCAAGGGATTATATATTTGTAAAAGACTTATGTATGGATTAAATGGGGCACCTGCTTTTTGGCAGCGCTATGTTGACGGACTATTTGAGGGTATGGATGGAGTCAAGGTCTTTATGGATGATGCTAGAATAACAGGGAGCGAGATGAAATTTCGCATTTTACAGCTTTAGAGGAATTTTTTAAGAAATGTAGAGAACACGGGCTAAAGCTTAATTTAAATAAAATTAAGTTTTTCCAAAATGAAATAAATTTTCTTGGGCATAGAATCGATTCAAAAGGGTTACATAAAACTGACGAAAAGATCTCAGCCGTTGTAAATGCTCCTGTACCCCGAAATGTTCATGAAGTAAAAAGTTTCTTAGGGTTAGTTAATTTTTACGGGAAATTTTGTGAAAATTTAGCTACTATTGCTAATCCTCTTAATAATTTAACAAAAAAAAATGTTAGATTTTTATGGTCGAAGGATTTTCAGGTTGCCTTTGAGCAAATAAAGAAAGAAATTTGTTCACCTAAAATTTTGCTGCATTATGATCCTAGCCTATATATATATATATATATATATATATATATATATATATATATATTTACCTTTAACTTTAGCTAGTGATGCATCTCCAGTTGGTATTGGTTGTGTTCTGTCACACGTATATCCAGATGGCTCTGAACGTTCGATCGCGTTCGCATCAAGAACTTTATCTGGGTCCGAGAAAAAATACTCCCAAATTGATAAAAAGGTCTTTCAATAGTTTGGGCAGTAAGAAAGTTTTATTTATATTTGAAAGGTAGAAGATTCACTTTGATAACAGATCATAAACCTTTGATAGCTATTTTTGGTTCAAAAAGAGGTTTACCAGTGTTGGCAGCTACCCGACTTTTACATTATGCGCTCATTTTGCAGTCATTTGAGTTTGATATAATATTCCGTAAAACGATTGAACACGGAAATGCAGACTTTCTTTCTCGTTTACCAAAAACATCCGAAGAGCTTGAAGTTAAAGATGACATCACAATATTTCAGATGTCACAGATTGAAGCATTACCGGTTACTTCTAAGGAATTACGACAGGAGACGAGTAAAGATATAGAGCTGGGTCCACTCTTAAGAGCCTTAAGAGAAGGTAAAGATTTGCAAGGGAGGGAAGCCCAGTATACCATTGAGGATGGTTGTATTATGTACGGACAAAGGGTCTGTATTCCAAGGAAATTTCGGAAGGACGTTCGGGAAGAATTACATGCTGGACACTTAGGAATGGTAAAAATGAAGGCTATAGCTAGATCGTTTGTCTATCGGAAAAATATAGATAACGATATTGAAGAAGCCGCAAAAAACTGTGTCGATTGTGCTAGATATAAGGCTGATCCTCTCTCCAAAATCTAAAGTTCATTACTGGGAATATCCCAGTATGCCCTGGGAACGTATTCATGTAGATTTTGCTGGACCAATTTTTGAACACACGTTTCTTCTGATCGTTGACGCTCATTCCAAATGGTTAGAAGTATACCCTATGAAGGTAACCACAACCAAGAAAACCATCGAATGTCTTCGAGATAGTTTTCCAAGATTCAGATTACCTAGGGTACTTGTCAGCGATAATGGATCTCAGTTTACATCCTATGAATTTCAGGAATTTATGCATAAAAATGGAGTTAGGCACAAAACTAGTGCACCTTTCAAGCCTTCTAGTAATGGACAAGCAGAACGTTATGTTGCTACTTTAAAGCAATCATTAAGAGCTATGCATAAATACGAAGGTACTATACAGCAGAAATTAAGTACATTTTTAATGCAATACCGAAAAGCTCCTAATGTAACTACAACACTTAGTCCAGCCATGTTATTCTTAAAAAGAGACATTAGAACCAGGATAGATTTACTTTTACCTGAATTGAAAACAAAAATTCAGGATAAATTACGAAGAGATAATTTCGAATTTCGAGTAAGGAAATTTGATGTTGGAGATCGAGTGGCTGTGAGAGTTTACAGAGCAGCTAATACTAGATGGAAGTTTGGTACCATTGTAAACCAGGGTGGCGTACTCCACTACATCATTGATGTTCAAGGAACCCTTGTGAGACGACATGTTGATCAGATCCGTCCAGTGGGGGATAGAGTGCAAGAAAACATCATTCCACTTATGCACCAGAGATTTCCATCATCAGAGGTTCGAGAAAACAACTCTAATATTCAGCATGCAGAAACGGCGGAAGATATTTCTAAGGATCTGAACAAGGAATTGGGTTCATCTTCCGTACAAGGAGAGCCATCAACTGATGTTGCGGTTCCAGATCTATCACAGTCTTCAGCTAAAGAGACTGACTCCGAGACGAGGAGTCCACCAGTTCTAGACAGGCCATTTCCTAGGCGTTCCGGGAGAATCAGGCGGCCTCCGGAGAGACTTGTTCTTTAAGGAGGGAGGAGATGTGGTATATTTAACTGTAACCAGTTAAAGACTTAACTGTGACTGAGTGGAGGATTGTATATAAATAACACGCAACTATGAAATTGTATGGGTAATTAGTAATGTGTTGTACAGTGAAGTAGATATATATTAAAATAATATTTAAAGGAAGTCGTTCAAATGTGCATCTGATTATAGTTTGAACTTACACAACACAATATTTCTCATGTTTAGATTATTCTATATTTAACTGCTGCAAAACTATTTTATTTATATGAGAGGGAGGGGGGACTATCTCTCGGAAAAGTTTCGTCTACGCAGTTAAAGTTATAACAATGAAGAAAGTTTAGTCAAAGGCTTTAATGTGGACAGTTAAATTTAAAATAAATGTGAAATGTATAATCGAATAATAAACAAATATTTTTTTTTCCTGTATAAAAGGAGGTAATTGTGAATGATTTTTCCAACAATTTATGCTTTATTATTTGATAATATAAAATAAATACGTTTACCTCTTACTAATAGAATAAATGACGTAGAGTAAAATTGTTATAAAAATTTAAGATTGAAATTTATTTTGAAAACATATTTATACGCGGATACTGAATTGAAAGAGAGAGGGAGTGAATCATATTTTACAGATTTTATTATCATATTAATACTTGTATGCTTAAAGTTTGTCGACATTTTCACAAATTTATACCAGTGATGGTGGTAAATTATACAGAAAAATTTGAAGATAAATTATTACGAATTTGCTGTTTTTTTCTCCAAAATGATATCCATACGAGAGCATGCGTCTTTAGCCTTTAATTTTATTTTTTATTTGGAATTTTTATTCAGTTACGTGTGTGCAAACTATAAAAGTAAAGCGATTTTAGAGTGAAATTGCTTATAAAGCTATACATAATTTTATTGTATATTTATAATTTAATCCTGTGGGTGAAGGCTGTGGATTGGTTCAACACAAAAGCTGTGACTGCAATGAATTCATATCTAAAAATGTAAATCAATCAGTATTTATTTAATGTAAAAACATTTATACTTGTTGATAACATACTGCACAGTTCGCACAATTTGATTTTTCGTGTTTTAATTTATTGCATTAAACCAGTGATTCTCAAACTTTCTATACTTGCACCCCAATTTTCAATCATAATTTTCATCGCTCCATGCAATATTTTTAATAGAATTCAATAAAAATGTGTATTAACGTAAAGCTACAATACGACTTTAATTAAAAACGGAACAAATTATCAAGATAAGTATGACATTTTGCATATAATTTTATGACATCTTTATAAGGTCATTGGCAATTATTAAGCTTGTTCTTAGCTTAGTACTGGTAAATTAATTAGGAAACACACTGTGCAGTATTGATACATTTATAAGTGTAATATATCAGTGTAAATGCGTACTTTACTTTTTATTATGTCTGATTGTATTTTGTGTTTTGTTTCATTTCAGTAAAGAATTTTTTTTAAAAAAAGCTTTTGTTTTCGACTTTTTGATATACTTGCGCCCCCCCCCTTGTAGAGTTATCACGCCCCCTACAGGGCGCGCCCCACAGTTTGAGAAACACTGCATTAAACAATTAAATTCACAACATTATTCGTGCCATTCACGTACATTTCTACAATTAATATGTAAGTGATTCATTTTCATATAATTCCAAGATTTTTCATATATCTTTGTTGTTAGAATATTTAGATGGTAAATACAATTTTTTAAAATTGGAAATCTCTATGCATTTTCATTTCACACTTACGTATGTATCGGAAATTTTTTAACACTCTTATAAAAAAATTTCTGATATCGTAGCTGTATTAAACTCACTAACTCTCCGTTATAAATAAAGTACTCACACACGATATATAAAAAAATACCTATCGTAATTTGCGGTTTATATAATTTCATCGAATCCATTGGCAACAACTCTAGTTTTAAGGTATTCGACTACTTGCGACATTTTTTTTTAAAAAAAATTTGAGATATAGGGATGTTTTTTTGGTAGTTTTTAGATTTATTTAGCTTTTTTTTTAGAAAAATATGCTAATATTTTAAGAAGAGAAAAATAAATTGAAATTACTAAATTGGGAAAAAATTGGTCAAAATTAACGAAAAATTACATAAAAAGGGCCCCGTTCTGTACAAAAAATTTTATAATTAAGTTTTCAACTTTTCAATTTTGATGTGTTTTCTTGCTATTCATTTTTGAAATTACATATAGGATAAGATATTTTAATGTTTACAAAAACTAGAGCTTTTTATCTTAGTTATGATATGAAATGGCTTTAAAAAAACCACTGATTGATAAATGATCTACAAGGTTTCAGTTGACTGTTTTCGAAACTTTTAAATCCCTTTTCCCCTTTCTGAGTTTAAAGTCCCTATATGAAAATTATATATATATATATATATATATATATATATATATATATATATATATATATATAAATATATATGTATAATATTCCTATTTTTTATTTCTGGAGATTTGTTAAACTAATTGCAAGACGTGGTGAGTGCATGTTCTTACAGTAGTGAGCCAAAGATAAGGCGTGGCCGGTGGTGTGATGATTGTGTTACGTGAAGCATGGTCGAATACGGCAGTATCGAAGAGACACTCCTGTGAATCATTATTCTTTTATTTCACATTTGGAAACACATAAAGATCCAATAGGGATGACATTACACATACAAGAAGCAAACATAGATGACACAACACAGACAAAGACACACACAGAACGCGCTGCAGCCGGCTACATGACTACAGCAATTCGAGTGAAGAGAGCGAGATTCCCAGAGACATCGGCTTTTATACCTGACGTTGAGGACCATGTGACATTTTTGTAATAAGAGCTCTGATTGGTTACAAGGGGCAGGAAAGGGATTTATGATGTAATATTATTAGTCGATTACGATTAAAATCAGGGGGTTAGTTTCGAACCAAATAATTAAAAGATTATTTGAATATTATTAAAAGAGTTAATTAAAAGGAGATGCTAGGGGGAATTATTACACAAACACACACACACACACACACACATATATATATATATATATATATATATATATATATATGGGGGGGGACGGTGTCTAGGGGCAATGATGAAATTTTGGACGAAGGAAAGCATAAGCCGTTTAAAGAACAATTAATTTATTAAGATAAGGAACAGGCTATATTTACAGCTTTGAATTATTTACCAGAAAATAAATGAAAGATAGTTCGAAAAGAGAGCAAGATTTCACCTGAGAGAGGGGGGCGTCAAACATTGCTAAAGAAGCGTTGTTTACGAAGGCAAAGTTGTGCTAAGAGGGCGTCGACCGTACTTCGTTCGAGTCCGGTGTGCGAGTCCTCAAAAAATAATCTCGCGCTCAGGGACTATATGCGTCTGACGTCATCGCTCCAAATTCTTTCATTGGGCACTGAAATGCCTCGATTCAATTTGGTTTGTTTGGGGACGCCATCTCTTACATCACTCTCACTCGAAGTATATTGAAAATTTAAAACATTCTGATTATTCCAAATTAATTAAATACTATTTCTTATATATATATATATATATATATATATATATATATATATATATGTATATATAACCCATTTCGAATAAAACATATTTAAAAGCATGAGATGTTGCATAAAGTAGTGGCATTTGCTTTGACTAAAACACTTGTAATTTTTTTTCTAGAGAATGGGAAAAAAACTTGGTATGCTTATAAACTTAATAAGACGGCATATAAAATAAAATCATAAATTGTCTATGTTTCGAAAAATTCATAATTTTGGGGTGTTCGAATACCTTAACCACCCAGACTATTACTACCGAATAAGGGGAAAGAGCGAGACGAACCAAAAAACTAAGCCATATCAACGCAGCGTAATGAATCCAATGAAATGCTCTTCGAACCTTAATGCATATTCCATAACTCTTTCGGCAAATCAAAACGTTTAATGAAAGCCATTTCTTTCGTATACCAATATTTGTGAGCTGCGCCCTTAAATATGTGGTTCAGAACGTTCGATGGAGCGAAAATGCAGTCGAATCTGTTTTCATCTCATTGGTCGCTTATCCATCGGTAGATATCAATATAATTTAATTCAAATGCTTTCTGATCTGAAGGATACAGCGTGGTCGTGTAGCCTAGTGGTCAAGATAATGGACTCGTGGCTGGCGAGTCATGAGTTTGAGCCTAGCTCCACTGAAGATCCGTGGCCGTGGTAGCCGAGTGGTATAGGTATCGGACCGTGGCATACCTTGTCATGAGTTCGAGTCCAGTACCACTAAACAACTGCAGTGTAGGGCAGCGAAGCACGTTAAATCTTTGGAGAGCTGAAACGTCCTCCGTTGGTGTGGCGTGGTAGTTAGGAGATGGGGTACCAGCTCAAGTGTCGTCCACGTCACTTGACCATGGTTCAAAATTACGTGGTCCGTCGCCAAAGGCCCTCGTGTAACTAAAAAGTGTGACGTTATTATTCAATCAATTAATCAAACCGCTGAAGACCCACTGTACAGATGGCGCCGATGTTTGTTAAATCTCTCGAAACTGAAACGTCTTTCCATTTCTGTGTTGAGGAAGTTAGGATAGAGTAGTCAGCTCAGGTGTTGTCCTCGTCACTTGACTTTGGTTCAAAATTAAGAAGTCCAACGCCAAAAGCCCTCGAGTAGGTGACTGGTGCGCTTTGGTATTCACTCACTCAATCACTAAAGGATCCAGCCAATGAAGAATTTGAAACATTCTCGAAGATAATCATGCAAGACAAGAGGCTCTCTGTTTCGAAGAAAATTTTATTTAATTGATTTAATCTGCTTAATTCACGTAATCTTAGGAAGAAACAATACACGACTAGCTGGAGTTATTCTTTTGATCATGGAAAGATTGTAAGCGATATTAGTGCATGTGTAGAAATTTATTTTTGTTCTCAAAACTTCTATATAACTAAAAGTCTCACTCCCCTGTTCATTTAAATCATGTGGTTACGGTATCTTAGTGGTCATGGTCATGTACTCGAGTTCGGCGTGTCATGAGTTCGTGACCAGTGCCACTTATGACCCGTCATGTAGAATAGCCGATGCACGTGAAATCTGTCTAAACTGTAACTTCTCCCGCAGGATTGGCGTTGAAAGAGGGGAGCTGGCTCAGGTGTTGTCCCCGTCACGAATGCGTGTCTAAATTACGAGATCCATCACTAAAAGCCCTCGTGTTGCTCCTTTAAAATTCATAGCAAATCCAACAGTGAAAAATTTGATATATTAAAAAAATATATATTTTAGATTTTGATTGTGCTTTTACGCACGTGCCATTAAAAAGACTCTTTCTTTTCCAGCGAACTGAAGAGAGAAAAAGTTTGACACATTTTAAATTCATTTGAAGCTCTGACATTCAGGATTTCTCTTCTTAGGTTTTAGTTTTAAAGGAAGCAAAAATTCTGACTTCGATTTTAGTATAACGGTGAAAGGAAGCAAGTTATCATGAAAATATAATTATAAAAAGCTATTCATGTTCAGTAATGTAACCTGCTGTTTGTTTCTTCGATTTATAAATAAGTATTTACGAAATATAACAAGAAGTGAACTTTCCCTCAAGATATGGGCATGAGAACACATGTGCGCCTTCATAGCACCGTAAAGTTTTTTTCTTTGTGATATTTGCAAGCTGACATTCTCATGAGACAGTGATTTGAAAGCACATTGAACAACTCATACCAATAAAAAGTCTCATACTTGCGAAATTTGCAACAAGACTTTCTCACCAGCTCCTCTTTTAAGAAGACATCTGCTTATCCATACCATGGAAAAGCATCACATTTGTGAAATATGCAACAAAGCTTTCTCACGAAGTGATAAAATGAAACAACATTTGCGTATTCATACCAAGGAAAAGCCTTACAGTTGTGAAATATGCAATAAAGCTTTCTCCCATAGGAGTACTTTAAAAACACATCTACGTTTTCATACCAAGGAAAAGCCTTACAGTTGTGAAATATGCAACAAAGCTTTCTCCGTAAGTAGTACTTTAAAAAGACATTTGCGCATTCATACCAAGGAAAAGTCTCACATTTGTGAATTGTGCAACAAGCGTTTTTCTGATAGTAGCAGTTTAAGAAAACATCTACGTATTCATACCAAAGAAAAGCCTTACAGTTGTGAAATATGCAACAAAGCTTTCTCACGAAGTGATAAAATGAAAGAACATTTGCGTATTCATACCAAAGAAAAGTCTTACATTTGTGAAATATGCAACAAAGCTTTCTCTCATACTAGTACTTTAAAAATACATTTGCGTATTCATACCAAGGAAAAGCCTCATGTTTGTGAACTATGCAAAAAGGCTTTCTCACAGAGGTTTTATTTAACAGAACATTTTCGTGTCCATACCAAAGAAAAACCTTATAGTTGTGAAGTGTGCAATAAAGCTTTCTCTCAAATTGGACATTTGAAAATTCATTTTCTTATTCATAGCAAGGAAAAGTCTCATGTTTGTGAAATATGCAACAAAGCTTTCTCCCATAGGAGTACTTTAAAAACACATTTGCGCATTCATACCAAGGAAAAGCCTCACATTTGTGAATTGTGCAACAAGCGTTTTTCTGATAGTAGCAGTTTAAGAAAACATCTACGTATTCATACCAAGGAAAAGCCTTACAGTTGTGAAATATGCAACAAAGCTTTCTCCCAAAGTAGTACTTTAAAAACACATTTGCGTATTCATACTAAATAAAAGCCTCATGTTTGTGAGGTGTGCAATAAAATTTTCTCCCACAATGGTGACAACATTCGAGTATGCATGTCAACCGCAAATCTTAATTTTAGGATGTTCGGATCAAACTACTTTTAAAGATAGAAATTTATTAAAAATGTATGTTCCGTTTGAAGTCGAGAATGTTTATATTTTTATAAAAATTTCAATGTTCTTCATACATAAATCATCAGTTTCATATTTAGAAGTAAAATCAGGTATATGGAAAAGCTGACATATTGATTAAAATTTTGAGCAATTTATTTTGACAGAAGTGCGAACCTGGACTTAACCCTAGAAGATTAGACTTATACTTTTCTTGGTGATTTTATTTCAGTGTTGTATTCTCATGCATTTAATAACTAATTTTAGGAAATGAATGTATTATTTTTGACTAAATAAATTTTATTGTTTCACTGGAAGAAACATTTTTTGTGAATTTTTAAATTGAGAACTTTAGTCGCACATTCATTTAATCTCTGGATTTCGATGTAATACATGAAATATTTCTTTATTTTACGATTGAATCTTTAGGATGTTTTGTAAATTTAAAATGAAGTTTTTTTGGCAGAGATTTAATCCTCTGTGTAGGGCAGCCACGCATGTTAAATCTGTCGAGAGCTGAAACGTCCTCCTGTTGGTGTGGTTTGGTAGTTAGGAGAGGGGGATTCCGTCTCAGGTGTCATCCATGTCACTTGTCCATGGTTCAAAACTACTTGGGCTTTCGCCAAAAGTCCTCCGGTATTTGAACAGTGCGACGTTATTATTCAATCAATCATTTAATATATTTAGGTAAGTTCCATTCTATGCTCAGTATATTCAGAACGACAAATTAGAATATTTTGCACAATTAATTCAAATTGGTTTTCAGAAATTAAGGAATATAATATCGCTATATTTTAATTTTTATACATTTGAGTTTAAATATATCAAAATAGTAAATTTTCCTTAATTTATATAAACAAAATTTAATTATAAACATATACGTCTAAAACCTGGATAAAATTTTAATGTAAATTTGAGTTACACGTTTAATATATACATATATTATTAATAAATATTTTCTTATGCTTATATTTCGCAAAAACAAGTAATTTTTTTCATCTTTAAACAATCTGTTTTAAAAGTGAAACATTTGAATTTTGTGCAAATTTTAGAATGGAATTTCATGTTAAAAACTTGTATAGTTTTTTTTGTCAATGTATAATAATTTATTCGATTTGATCTGAAAATATCCCTTCTCAGTATAGAAAGTTTAGCCTGGATAATTTCCTTAAATTTTGTTATTGTAAAGTTATATCTGATTTTTCCTCCCATTTTTTTGAAATTTTATTCAAAAAATGTAAAGTTGTTGGAAATATTGCGGCTTTATTTTTTGGCATATTCTTGATTCAGAGAGTTTCAAAAAAAAGAAAAGAAAGAAGCATGTTGGTGTACTTATTTTACAGATAATTTTCAAATAAGAACACTATCATTCCTTTATATTTAAGGAGTTCTCAAATACTGTGTCCGAGAAATATCTTAGAAATTGTGCTTTTCGGTAAATTCCTTTTAAGTAGAAATTTAGATTTACGTAATGAATGCAATATTCTTTTTCAGGGGAACTGGAATATTCCATTTATTCTTCTTTCGTTGAATGAAGTAGGAAAATAAGACATTATAAATGCAATTAATATATTTTTCGCTAAATTTCTAAAAATATATAAACGCACCAAAATTTTCATTTTTATTAATTTTCTTAAACACATATCTTAAAAAGTAGCATTTTTAATGAAAGACAAAAACCAAAAAAATTTTTTATCTATATTTAGAAATATGTTTTGGGATATATATATATATATATATATATATATATATATATATATATATATATATATATTAAAAGATTATTTTTTTACTTTAAATGGTAAATGCTTTATGCAGTTTTTTCTTTTTGAACCGGACAATTGTTTGGGTAATTTGACAAGATTCTTAATAGAGAATACAACTAACTGTAGTAATATTACCAATAACATTTTATTTGATATTTATCTCAATGTTTTCAAATACGCACAATTGAAGATATTTATGTAATAGTGAAATACAATTATCTTTATATTGAAAGAGAAGTAGGTTTATAATTACGTTTAAAGAATCTGCTTTATATATCAAAAATTTTCTCATCTCTAATAATACTTTCAAAATATTTTTAGATGGTATATAACAAAAAAATTTTGTTAGCTCAAAAATTTATTGCTTTATTGGAAATTTATTAATTTGAATATGAAATGTTTACAAAAAGAAGAAAAATGCTCTGGTTTTGATATACTTTAATTGTTTCCTTTTTACCACGTTTAAAACATAGAAATTATTTACATTATTTTGTTCTGATTAAACTGTGTATTAGAAACTGAATAAGATCATGCGACTAATACATAAATGGAGTCCTTTGAGTGTGTGCTTTTCTAAAATATATTTTAAGCTTCTTTTTCAGAGAAAACCAGAGTTTTGATGTTTTTAAAACGCACACTTTTTTTTTAAATAAGCCTCTCTTCAGAATTGTTTATCTGGATTATAAGTAAAATTATTTCACATGCTACAGCTCAGATCAATTTGAATTCTTCATTGCAGCTGAAAGAGTTTATACTCAATTTCAATTTTTGGGCTTGCGCTGATTTTATTTTCTCTCTTTTCCGGATGAATCATTTCTCAACGTTCATCTCCCATACATAAGTCTGAACCGATAACAGAATCAATTCCTCAAACACAACAGTCTATCTAGTTAAACATGTTTCCCGGATACTCACTTTTTTCATCTTGTTAGCTTGACGCTTAACGGAAAACTTGAAAAAGAGTGAGAAAACTCCACTTTAAAAGTTCAATTCCTGATATAGGTACATTTCAGAGAACAGTATTTGCAAAAAAAATTTTTTTTCAAGAAAGACTCGAACAAAATGCATTCCCTGAGGATTAAATGCTGATAAAAAAACAGGAGAGAATGTCTTTTTCTGGAATATAGGATCTCGGAAGTGTTCCACGGAAATGGGGTGGAGTTGCCCAAAAGGGCAAGACACAGATCTCGTAATATCGAAGCCGCTATCAAAATTCGCAGGTTACTGAGATTTTATGTGAGGGGCAATATCGAATAATAAGGCTAAAATATATGATTAGATGGCGTATTACTTAAGGTTTCAATGTAGACTAAACCTGGTAAATATTGAGAAGCTATATTAATTTGTACGGAACAAAATGTATTGTTTTGGATGGAAGAAACAAATGCATCTGTCAGAACTGTGTTCCATTTGACACACAATATAGACCACAACTGTATTATAAATGTGTTGAATCCGGATTCAATATCCAGGCAGCCTGATTTCAAATGGAGCTTTTGAGAAATTCTAATAGTAAATAAATTGAATCTAAAATTTTTCTTTTCATTTAAAGAGTTTTGAGATTTTTAAAGATGAATTATTTAAAGTTGGCAACATATTTCTCCATTTTTAATAATGTAAAATCAATTACAATTAACATGTTACATCATAAATAAGGCCGTCGTAGCCTTTTAAAATCTAGCTTAAGCAAGTAAATGATTCCATGTATCTTTTTCAGTTACTGCTATTAGTTCACAATCTTCCTATCTCTCTCTCTCTCTCTCTCTCTCTCTCTATATATATATATATATATATCTTTCTCTCTTTCTCTCTCTTTATATATATATATATAAATATATATATATATATATATATATATACATGCTAGCTGTATCCTGCCACGTGTTTCTGTGGCTCAGTACGGTAAAAAAAAGGAATGAGAAACCACACATTTCTTATATTTTTAAACATTTGCCCTTAAGTACGATTTTTTGCATTTGCAATTAAAGTACTATTCTTTTTCTAAAAAAAATATGTATAAATAATCATAAACAAAACTTTACTAAACAGATTTCAGTTGTTAATGGAATACATGATACATTCCAGTTAATTTTTGTCCTGATATTATGAAGCTAAAAATAATTGAGGCTTAAACGCAATTAAATTGTTTGTTTTTTTTTCGTTGAAGAAATTTTTGCAGTTTAGAAAAAATGGACCTTTTGATGCCATTAGAAATTAAACAGAATCCATTCAGGTCATCCTCCTACCCCCCACCCCTCATAGTACATTTGTAGGAATTTATGGTGACTATCTGTGAATAAAAGCAGAGAATCTGCTTTATGATAAATGTAAACTTTCATTTTGAAAGTTGGCACGAAATATTAAATTTCTATTCCAAACGATATTTATTGGAAACTTAAACTTATTTCCTGATGTTAGAGAGGAAATGCTTTTATTTCTCAGTATATCTGACAAGTAAAGTTTTTAATGTCTCTGGGCATTCTGAAAGTTGAGGCACTTTAATTTCTCTTAAGGTACAACACACACATCCCTTTTGTTTCTCCATTAAATTTCTGAGCCTTGCAGTTAAGACACACTTCAGTCATTTTGCTGATGGGAATATCCTGTCTTAAACTATAATCCTCAGCCGGATTGTTCCGAATGCAAAGTGATTGTAATCATGTTATTGCTTTGCATAAAGTCTTGCTTGATGCTGTTTCTCGTTGACATTTGTTAGTCATAAGCATCCTACTGTGTTCACCCAATACAAAACACCCAACTTTTTTTTTACCCAATTTGGAAATGACATGGCTCACAAATATACTTTTTTACACAAACCTTTATTCTAGCACTTATTCCTCCTTTTTTCCATTCTAATTTTAAGGTATTTCAGTGGTGTTAAATTTCTCTAAATGTCTGATTGTATAAACGATTTTTAAACAGGTCTAATTCTTTTAAATGTAATATAAATAATTCGAATGTGGTACACATTATTTACAAAGGGATGGAGCTTCAAAATAGTATAATTTTTTTAAAAATATAATCATAATTTTAAAAATTATAAGCATATGAAAATAAGAAACTTTTCTTTGAGAAAGATTTATTAAGTTTTACGTTGCGCATGCTATTTTCTAAAGTAGTAGCTTTAAATAAAGAGTGTTTTTTTCCAGGTATAGAAGTTTAAATTGGCATTACTTTCCAACATGGTGACCGATTTAACAGCTGTCAAGTGATTTATTCTCAGTTTAGTTTGGCAATTCATCAAAACGATCATCAAGCAAGGCGTAGATTCGTCGAATGGGCCCAAAACGAGATTGCCGTTGTTACCGATTTTCATAAGCGAATTTTGTTTAGTGATGAAGCGCACTTCTGGTGGAATGGCTACGTCAACAAACAAAACTGCCTCATTTGGAGTGAAGCTAATCCACAAGTGTATGTCGAAACACCGTTACATCCAGAAAAACTGACGGTTTGGTGCGTTTTATGGGATGGTGGAATCATTGGTCCGTACTTCTTCAAAAACGATGAAGGCCACAACGTTACAGTCAATGGTGATCGCTATAGAGAAATGATTACTAACTTTTTCATTCCTGAATTGAACAATCATGATGTCCAGAAGCTGTGGTTCCAAGAAGACGGCGCAACATGTCACACAGCTCGTGTCACAACCGATTTTTGAAAGACATGTTTGGTGACCGCCTAATTTCACGTTTTGCACCTGTGAATTGTCCTCCAAGATCTTGTGATTTAACACAACTAGACTATTTTCTGTGGGGCTATGTAAAGTCATTGGTCTATGCGGATAAGCCACAAATGCTTGACCATTTGGAAGACTACATTCGCCGTGTTATTGCCGATATACGGCCACAAATATTGGAAAAAGGCATCGAAAATTGGACGTCCAGATTGGACTACATCCCAGCCAGCCGTGGCAAATAATAATAAACTAATTAACTGTATAATATTAAACTTAGGTAGGGTTTAAAGAGTATGATGCATTTTATAATTCCATAAAGTTTTATACATCATAGGGGTCTACTAATTTTTGCTACTAATTTAGCGTGCGCAGCGCAAGAAATACTTAATATTTATTATAATTTTTTCATATGCTTATGATTTTTAAAAATTTATACTTTTCTGAAGCTCCATTCTTTTATAAATAATGTATAAAATATTCGATTCATTTAATTTAAATTTAAAAGAATTAAAGCCGTTTAAAAATCTTTTAAATTTTCAGATCTCTAGAGAAATTTAACACCCCTGACACCTCTTAATCTGAAGACGGTCGATTTATGCCCACATATATGTGAGTGACTTGATCTACACTTCCTGGCTTTTTTACTTTATATTCTAGAGTTTTGGAGAACACCTGATTTTTTAATCTATTTTTTCTTCATTTTGTTTTACTCAATAGCATATCGTTCTTCAGTATAATTACATTTTGTATTAAAGGTTAAAATTGTAGTGTGTAATAAATAATTTCAATAAATTTCTAAAAGTTAATTTTCAAGTTAATTTTTTTAAATTCAATCTTAAAATTGTCAGGGTATTATAGCAGCATTGATAACGCACCACATAATGCAAATTTTTATTTAAAAACATAAAAAAATTTGACTAATGTGGAAGCATGGAGAAAGTTAACGATTATGGATTACATTGCACATGCTTCTTTCGCTCTTAAAGAGTTGTGCTAATCGATTTCGAATGCTCGTTGGACATATATTTCCCCAGCATGAATCAAAGTGGAAGTTTCATAGTATAAAAATGTGTGGTCTAAAATTGTAAAGATCAAATGAATTATTTCAAGTTAAACTGGTGGCGAAGGTTTTAAATATATGCAAAACACTAATTTTAATTTTTTCTGTAATAAAAATGAATTAATTTTGTTTTATAAATAAGTAACATGGACTTCATTATTATACTTTGTGCACGGTTTACTAAGGAACAAATCTAACGTCGCATAAAAAAACAAAGAAAAAAAGCAGTTGGATGTACTAAAGTTAAATGATGTAAAAAGATTTGACCTGTCTTTATCATTCTGAAGGCATAATTAAGAAAAAAAAATATTACAATTTTCTCTTTCTAAAGAGGCAAATCAATTTACCATACAATTACCTGAAAAATACGTTTTGAATATATAAGTAAAACCGTAAACATTGGACGAAGGAAGCCTATCATAATATTACAACGAACTTAAAACTTAAGAAGCTATTGAAAACAAAATAAAGTTCAATATTTTAATTTTCTTTTATTGAGAACATTTATAACCCCGTGCACCAGAAAGTATCACACGGGAGCTTACATAGATGAAACCGTGAAGCACGCATCACAAAAAAGAGAACGCAAACATCCTTGTATTAACCCTGGATTCGAACCAAGATTCTACGTCACTTCAGTCAACGTCACTAACCACTATACCAAAAAGGCGACTGACATTTTGACTAACTCAGCATAAACATTTTCATGCAAAACCAAAATGCATGTTAGAAAATCTTAATTTTGCCGTTTGTATTTCAATAGTAACATCAAACGAAATTTAAAAAATTGCCCAAAAAAAGAGAAAAAATATACTTATAAAATTTCATCAATTAATTTTGCCTAAATAAAACATAGCCAAGTGCAGAAAAATATTGTGATCCAACATGCACCGAACGATTTCTTATCGAATGCATACCGCAGCACTTGGCAACGTCTTTTGATTTGAGGTAAATGTTCGACATGGGTTTAATTTAGGAATACTAGAGAAACATAAAATAGTCGGAAATTTTAATCGGTAAGCTACAAGTTTTTGTCGTGATTTTGAAATCACTCTAAATAGAATGTTTACAGCCTGTCTTATGTTACCATCATAACTTTTAAAAATTTTCACTCTCTTAAGCAGATTAATTTGTAGCCTACATAAGTCAAATATAATTATAATCTTCGCCTAATAAAGAGATCAATAATTTTCACTTAAAATTAGAAAAAAAATACGTCATAATGAATAAGCTATATCGTAAACATTGTATTATCAGAATGTTGCCAAAACTACAAAACAGAATTTGAGTTGTTTGAAGACCAATCATTAAAAAAAAGGATTAATTTGAAAATAATACAACTTAAATATAAAAAAAAACAGAAGAATTGGATAAATATTCCAACCGATAAACATAACTAAAGTAAAAACATGTAATAACCTTGAAAATCTAAGTATAAAGTTTAAATTTCGCATATAGTGTGAGATGTTACATTCTATGATGTCGTAACACCAAAAAATCCCTTAAAAATTAAATTAAAAAAAAATTTAGAATGTACGAAATAAGTACCTAAAAACACCTCCGGATTCCAATGCAACGTTGTGTCAAAATTTCAGAGGAAATGTTTCATTAGTTTCGGAGATTAGCGGCTTTGAACAAACACACATTACACTTTTATTTATATCGATATATATATCTTGTTCGATTTTCTAATCCTTAATAAAATACTTTCTATTCAATCTTAGAATTTCAAATGCCTTTTATTAAACTTCTAGTGGATGACACTTGAAGTTAATACAGTTTTTTAAAATATTTATTCATTAGTCAAACTTAATAAATGCATAAATAGTACTAAACAAAAATAATAGTCCAACATCCTAAATAAAAAGAAAAATCGCTCGTTGTATCCTTGTAGAGCAATGAATAGTGTGTGTGTGCGTTGGCCTTCTAATCCAAATGTACAGGGTTCGAATTCTTAATGGGATGGACTATAATTTCTGAGAGTGTGATTTATGAATGAATAAATAGTAACAAAAAGGAATAGTCCATCACCATATATAGAAAGGAAAATCGCTTTTTGTTTTGCCTATTAATATTGTAATTCTGTCATATGTATATACATATTTATATCAATTGTAATTATTTTTAAAAAATAATGAAAATAAAAATTTTCTTTGTTGATCTAAGTAGGAATTGACTTAAATTTATTTTATATTTCTCGTTGTATATGAAAATTAACGAGTAGAAAGTTCAATAACTCGAAAACTTCATAGCTTTTAAAATTCATTCTAACTAAAATGTTCAAATATGTATAGATATGTAATGTATTCAATGCAAAATGTTCAGTTTCTCACACAATCAGACATATCCAAAAATGAAAATAATTGAATTAAGCTTTTTGAACCGAAAATATCCACTTAAATTTTTACAAAGTTTACTCAAATTGTATCATCCAATTTATTACTCGTATATTTTTCTTGCTGAAGGTTTGACCATACAAAATTTCTATATCTACAAGAGCTTTGTCACAATATGATTCGTTTGCGGTATCTTTGGATGCTAGTGGAATACAGAGGTAAAGGAGCGTCGAGTTAATTTTGAAACGATTCGTACACTTGAAAGATTAGACAATTTTTTAGAGGTCACAAAAACGTGTTTTTGTCAGTCTTTTTGTAAAAAAATTGGATGGCTGAATATTCAATGACTCTTAGATTTGCTTACAAAGCTGAATTCTCTGAATTTTAAAACTTCAAAGTCCATTAAAGTACATCGTCCCATCAACATCAAAAGTGAAGTTATTTAACTTTTATACCCTATTCTCGAGATTCAGTCTATTCTGCATTACCTTGAAAATTGTGACATCCACTTTTCTCATGTTCCGGGCCTTAGCGAAAATCGCGGCAATGATAGAGTGGACGATTTGGGCAAAGAGTCAACACCAAGATACGAACCTTTCGATGTATGTGCCATTGTCCCACTGGAAGCGGTTAGTTTAGGAAAGAATTGTTTCCTCCTGTAACTCCGAATACCTGGCCTCGCCTAATTATTTATCATTGGCTAAAATGTAAGAAATTTGTTACTGATTTTAAGTTTTCCCAGATTCTAACAGCATATAATAATTTTAAGAGCTATTTGTCTACGTTTATAGTTTAATTAGTAGTGATATTTGTTCTTGTGGTCAGTTTGTTGAAACTGCGGAGCATGTATTTTTGTATTGAAACATATATTTTTGTAAAAGAGAAAGATTTAAAAATGATTTGAAACGCTTAGTTTTTTCTTGCCCGCCTGTTTTGTTTTTGTTGGTCCATTGTACCGAAAGCCTTAATGTCTTAAGAAAATCAGTTTATTGTGTAGATTTTAAATGTTTTATTGGTGCATCCCCTTAATTAAATTTGTGTATTTCCTCCCTTTTCCTTTCTGCTTTACATCTTTATCGTAAATGTATTTTTAGTTTTGTTTCAAATTATATAATTGTGTTACCTCTTGCATCTGTAAGCTTCATGTTAGGCAATGGGGAGCATGAGGAGTTTTGCAAGTAAATTAATTAAAAAAATAGCCTGTTGAAAATTAAGATACTTAGCAATTACCAAAAGATCTAAGAATTGAAAAAAATCAATTGCACATGGGGTTCTTGAAATATTCTATCATAAAGACATTGCAGCATGCATCGAAAACTAGAACATTTACTTATTGGCGCAAGAAGCGCAAAGAAAATGCGGGAGAGAGCCTCACGAAAAAATATCATTTAATCAAACGATCTTAATCGCACTCATAAAAATATAATTAATTATCTGTCTATGATTAATACAAAATAGATAGAGATTTATTCAGTGTATTGATGCAGAAACTAAATCGAAATGGTTTAGTCAGTGTTATAATCTTTGTATCTGTATCGGATATGTGTATATCTATTTACAATAAAGATTATAAGTATATATAAATATCGTTTAATATACGTGTTTTAAAAATGTCTTTAGAATTAAGTAACGCAGTGTTTCTCAAAGTGTGGGGCGCGCCCCCTGGGGGGGCGCGATGACCCTACAAGGGGGGCGCGAGCGTATCGAAACTTTAAAATTTTTTTTTTAAAAAAATAACCTGAAAGAGAAGTAAAACAAAATGCTTTCTTCCATAATAAAAAAAAAAAATACACACAACAACACTGACATAATTTATGTTTATTATCTGGCTTTTTTCCGTCATCAAATAGCTATCTTTGATCCCAAAACCAAATTAAAGAAAAAAAAAACATTTTGTTTTATTTGCTGTATTTCCTCAATGAGAGATTTTTTTATTACGTTTTAACATAAAATATTACTCGTTAAAAGAAAAAACGAAACCCAGACCCTGAGAAAAATTCTAAGAAGATAAACAATTCACCACTGTAATTATTATTGAAGTACTGTACATTAGTTGTAGAAAAAGAAAAGGAAGTCATGATTCACTTTTCAGCCAGGCAGCATAGTACGTTTGCTAATCATTTGATTGACCTTCAATCTTGTGGTATGGTTATTATCAATATTAGTTCCCTCCCATCTCTTTTATGCGTTTGCTTTTCGCTTAGGGAAATTGTAAATAATTGAGTTTTGCGATATTTGGAAAAGAATTGATTGGTTTAACATTTCTGTAGGATAATTGAAAAGTGTCTGATTTGCGTCCTTTATTATGGTCTTGTACTTTTGAATCATTTTAGTTCAGTTTTATTGGTTTTTTTCTCAAATCATCAAAGAATTGAATAGTCCTTAAAAGAAGGTAAGTATACTTTCTATAAATTAAAATATTCACTAGAATTCCGATTTGTATCGTGTACAGTAAAAATAATTCTAAACAAATGATTGGGGTGACTGAGTTCCTCCGCACTACCATTAATGTTAGTATCGTGTACGCGCCTGCTCCCGGGTTAAAACATTTTGAAGTCTTCTCGCTTTAAATGTTAAAAAGTAACACAATTATTCTTCATCGGAATTTTATATTCTTTTTCATAATTTAACATTAATTCTAAATGCTAATTGTGTGATCTTTAAAATTACAGTTCTTTTAAACAGTTATTTACAATTATAGCATTTATCTAAAAAAAATATTTTACATTTTTGTATACAATGTCGTGCACACAGTTTTACTCTCCTTACAGTTCAGCTATTATATAAAGAATAATGTTTTATTTTTTTAAAAAATGAACTCGTGCGAAGAGTCGGTGTTTCAGCCAGTATACGTTTGATGTATCAGTACTGAAGAAGGTATTTTATAAATAATTTCTTATTACTTAATTTGGCCGCGGTAGCCGAGTGGTATAGGTATCGGATCGTGGCTTGCCTTGTCACGAGTTCGAGCCCAGTACCACTAAAGACCCGCCGTGTAGGGTAGCGACGCACGTTAAATCTGTTGAGAGTTGAAACGTTTTCCCGTTGGTGTGGTAGTTAGGAGAGAGGGGTGCCAGCTCAGGTGTCATCCACGTCACTTGACCATGGTTCAAAATTACGTGGTCCATCGTCAAAAGCCTTCGTGCAGCTGAACAGTGCGACGTTAATATTCAATCAATCAATCTTATTACTAAATTAAGAACAAATTTAATAATTATTAGGGACTTCCACGGGCTTGTCTTGTAGAGGAAAGTTTTTCAAAGGAAGGTTTAATATCAGAAATTGACACTTAAAGAGTTATTTTTCTATATTTAGCTGAGATCTATATTTTGTCTTCAAGGCATCCACTGCAGAAAATCCGGTTTGAAAAAGGTAGGATGTTGAAAATGGTAATAGTATACGAAGTGCTTTTGTTTTCAGTACAGAAAATTCCTCATCCACCTCTACCCCAAATTCAAAGAGCGATTTATTACAAAATTGCCTTTTAATTTTTCACTGGATGTGAAATCTATGAAGATTTCTTCTTCGGAAGTTGAGAGCCCTTCTGGGGTATCTTGAAATAGATCCCTAATCCTAACTTGCTACCAAGTTGTCCTCATCAAGAAAATACTTTTTAAAATTCTTTGCCAACATAGCTAAATGATTTTACATGTTTTAAAAACAACTTTCACATGTTGTTCTACAGATTTGTAAGTTTTAACACATATCGAGCTGGGGCTTTTTTTTCATCATTTACTTCAGTAGTGGTAAATCTGAAATTTAAGTCTTTTTGAGAAGATCGCCTTGATTTAATTTTCGGAACCATGCTCGTTCGTCTGTGTACTTGTTGATTCTTTATTATGGTCGAATGTTTGCTTACGACTTAAAAATGTATGTATGATATTGTTTTAATCTACTGCCGTAAATACTTAATTACCGTGAATTACAATTAACGTGGAAATTTAAAAAAATGTACATTCAAGCTAGATTCGGTAGCTATAGGAGTATCGAGTCGACCAAAACTGACTGGAATTGTACGAGGAAAAGCATTTTTACATGTTTTGCGCAGACGTCCGATAGGTTGCCCAGACTCACGCAAACGTACCCTATAATGCCAGATGTGATGGATATGATAGAGAGCGACATTGACTAGACTATTTTTCTAATGACATTTGTACTTTGAGAAATGAATGCTGAAGGAAATAAATCTTTAATTAAATACATCATTTTGCGATCTGTTCATATTTAAAAATTAGAGAAAGAAAAATAACATAATTCTAAGTAATATATATTTTAAGTAATTTTCTTAAAATATATATTACTTAAAAGTTACATATACACAAAATTTAATATACTTATCGTATTAATTTGTACGGTTTATAATTAAGATCGTATTGTAACTTTAGCATCTCTCTCTCAAAGTGCATTTTTATTGCAGTAAATACATTATTGTTGTACAGGGGGGCGAGACAAAAATTATGATTGAAAATTGGTTCGCCAGTATTGAAAGTTTGAGAAACACTGCTTTTAATGTATGAGTGCTTGCACAGAGTATTTTATGACTAATTAATTAATACTAAATTAAGAACAAGTTTAATAATTATTAGCTACTTCCATGGGCTTGTCTTACAGAGCAAAGTTTTTGAAAGGAGTTTTAAGATAAGAAATTGACCCTCTGAAATCATTTTCTATATTTAGCTGATATCTATATTTTGTCTTCTAAGCAACCACCGCATTTTGTAATATGTTCCAATTTAAAAATCAGAGAAAGGAAAAATAACTTAGTAATTATCCTATTACTTAACTTTTTTTTTGCTTAAAGTAACATATACAAAATTTAATACTTATGTCATGAATTTGTACGGTTTATAATAAATATTGTTGCTTTATCGTAAAAGTGCATTATTATTGCATTCAGTAAATTATTATGTATAAGGGGGGGCGCGATAAAAATTGTGATTGAAAAGGGGGGCGCCAGTATTGAAAGTTTGAGAAGCACAGAAGTAACGGAATGAGCCGGAAATTTTTTAAAAATATTTCATGCAGTTTAATAAAAACTCTTTTTATTGTGCGTGAAATGCCGATCGGAACTAATCATTTACGAAAAAACAAAATCTCAAGAAAAGCAGATTTCCAACCAAAATTATTTACTAAAATAATTAATTTTCCCCATGAAATTTTTTTACGATTACATCAATGCAATTATAGAAGAAATGCCAGGAATTCTGAAAAAAAATTTCTGTAACCGAAAATATTAAAGGATAAAAGAAAGAGTATTGAGTTTTTTCAGATGAGGAATGGAGGTTAAAAAAAAATATATTTCAATAAAGAATTTTACACACTAAACCAAATTTATACACCGTTGAGCTGAGTTTTCAGAAAAATGAGAATGATTTTGTTGAAAAAGTTGCTGATCACTGTTGATGAAATCAAAAATTTGGAAAAACATGTACCTTTTTTTTATTTTGCTGTAAGAAATTAAAAATAAAAATTAAAAAAAGTAGTATTCTTACATATTTTTTTTTCTATTTCTTTAAATCTTGCTCTTCAAATAAAGTTAAATTGTGAATTTTTTATTACTTTCATATGGAAATGTATTATAAGTAAACTATGTTTGGAAATAACTCCTTAATTAAATGCATAAGTTTCCTAGATGTGTATAAGAAAAAATCCTTCAAAATAGACCTCTGTACATCGCACTATCCTTTTTTGAAGTTATACTTCTTAATGCGCGTTAGGGAACAAGGATGAGGGTCCATTCTTACTTTGAGCGCGCACACCGTCACGGATGTGACGCAAATCTGTCACAGATGTGACAAACACCATCACGGATGCGCGAGCATACCGTCACGAGACCGATGCGTGCGGGCACTTTTGTCTAATACTTTTACACTAGCTGCATGGCCCGGCGTTGCACGGGCTTTCTCTTCTTTTATAAATATTCCTTTTCCTTCACAAAATCAGCATTTCTTGTAATCTTTTGCAAAAAGGCTGCTTGATTAACGTGCATCGCTGCCCTACACGGCGGGTCTTTAGTGGTACTGAGATCGAACTCACATGACATTCCTTCCGTGACCCGATACCTTGACAACTGGTCTACCGCAGCTCTCTCGCTATGAGAGCTCTCGAGTAAGTGAAAAGTGAGATTTTAATATTCACTCACTTTCTTTGCAACTACTTAGGCCCCGAAAAAAAATGTACCTTTATAAAAATAGTTGTATGTTAAAAAAAAGTTGAAATTTGTATAATGACAAAATTTTACAACTGTATTAAATGTTGAATTAACATTGTGAGCATTTTTTGAAATGTTCGAAACACGGAAAAAGTTTCATACAATTATTTTTATATAAATGAAGGAGTTATAAAAACTCTGAAGTTGATAAGTAGTTATTAAATATTTAAAATTAGATTATTTTTTTAAAAATTCCTAAAAAAAGTTTTTGGCCTTTTTTTTTTAATCAATAACTTTAAAAGATCAAAGTGTGTGTGTGTGAGTTTTTTAAAAATCCTTTCCAAATAAGCGCAGGGATATTGATTAACTATCTTAAATTACAAAAAATTTTCTTGTTTTGTAAAAGTAAAAAAAAATATATATATATCAGGACGAAATAAATTATTTTTCCAAATTTGCTCGCGAAGTTTTAAATGCGCGAGTAAAAAAAAGTTTAGAGTATTTTTATAGAAATCATAAAAATTAAGCGATGCTGCTTTTTCGAACCCGGGTCCAAAAGTTAGTATTTAAGAGCTTTAGACGATTGTGCCTCGAAATCGTCCGGAAAAAGAAGTTATCAGACCTTCAAAATACAAGGAAGAGTTATTCCTACTGTAAAAATACTTTATTTATTAAAGTTTTAATTTTTTTTCGGGCTTCATTTTTAAGGTAATGCCTTCAAACTTCATATATCGTGCAAACAACAGTGATTTTTTAACAAAAATTATTCTTAAATATTTCTCACATAAAAGGGAAAAGAACGAAAAACACATTTTTATTTTAAAAAAACCGTAATTTTTAAGTAATATTTTCAATCTTTGCACAGATTACCGTTAATATCGTTTCTACACACGGAACAAAAATTTCGTGAGATTATTTTTATAAATAGAGAAATTATAAAGTAATTAAAAGAAACTTTAAGAATTTTTTGAAAAATAGAAAAAAGTAAGTTTTTGTCATTTAACTTTTTAAATGACTGATTCTAAAAGAGAAAAGCATGAACATTTTTATTGTAAAAAATATCATTTCATTAACGCAAAAAAAAATATGGAAGCGGAATGATTTAGAAATCATTTTTATAAAAACGTACCGATGATGACACATTTTAGAAAAAATCGTAAAAAATAGAAAAATAATTATTTTGTAAAATAATTTATACCGTATCGTGGCGAAGTAAATTATCCTTACGATTCAGCATTTTTTTTGGTAGAGTCTCATAAAAAATCAGATCCTGTATTAAAAACGTCTGGAAAAAAAAAGATCGGAGAATTTGAACTTTGCCCCTGGAGGGAAAAAATGACACTAATTATACGTTTAAGGTTTTTAATTAATATATTTTTAACCAATTCGAATCTCAGAATATAAATGGTAAAAATAGATTCCTCGGATCGTTCCCCAGTTTTTGGTTCATTTAGCGAGTTTCTGCGTCGTGCCTTTTTGAGAAGATAGATGTACATACTTTTGTTTACCGACGAATTTTAATAGTGTAGATGCCACTTTTTTGGTGTTATGGGACCTGATATTTGGGGGATCGTAATAACTATTGTAATACCATATCTTTTGCGAAGCATCCCTCTGGTGCATTTCCCCCTCTACAGCATTTTGGTCAATATCTCGGCACCCAAACCTCACAATCCATTCGCACCTGACTCATTCGATCCCTCTCTATCTGCTCTTCCAGTTATTATTATTTCACGCTCATAGGGCTATTTCTTCTACAGTTTTTAATTGTTTAAAACTTTTCTTTTTGCTTATTATATCACAATATCTTGGCTCCTGTCCGAGTCTCGAACTTAAGATTTGAACCAACTATTCCACTCGTTGAGACCCATCCAATCATCTACTTTTTTTACATTGTGTAGGCATGGAGAGGGCTTAAGGACTAAAATATAATGTTACCATGTTAATTCCATGGGGGACTGGAAAAAATATCACCCCCTAAGGTATTGAGCTAGGGATTTAATTTTTGGAGGTCTGTCATATTATCGTATTAGCCCAAATTTTACGGGGAATTGGCCACTCCGGTGCTCCCCCTCTACAGGGCTTCCCCAGAAATAACTCGAATCCCATGCCACCTTGGTCGTTCGCACCAGCTGGATTTGATTGTTCTTCCTATGAGCATTCAAAAATAATTTTTTCAGGACCATAGCCCCATATATTAACCTATATTTAACATTTTAAAATTATTTATAAAGTTTAATTTTTTTTTAAAATCTCCCATAGCTCCCAGGAATTTTGGGCGTTGTTAAAGAATTTCGGACAATAGGTTCTCCTCGTTAAGTTCTTTCATCTGTTATAAATTAAAATCCCCATGTTATTCCTATAGGGTTCGATCTCTTGATGACGTCATTTTTTCTGAGATAGAAGGATGAAACTTTGGAATCACCTATTTGTGGATCGTTCAGATGTACGTAACCATTAACGTCACAATTACCCCTCCCCCGGGGAGTTAGATTATTTTCCATTTTCCGAGCTAGCAACTCCCCATTTGCAACTACAGACTCCGAACCGGTTCGAATGCATTACTCTTGTGTTTCCTCACTAACTAGCCGGGTTTCGAGTTGCTGGGTGCCCTGCTTCTATTTTATTTAACTGTTTTAAATGTTTTAATTATTATTTTAAAATGACCATAACACGGGGGCTCTTCAGGTGGCTGTTTTAATGTTCTCAGGAGCGATTCGTCCCACCGAGACATTCAATATGAGGTCTTAGGTTCCCCATTCAATTCACCTCATCCCCAGATATAGTCTACCGAAAACCCCCATGTTATTGATCCTATTGTCCCTGTTGGGGACAATAATAGGGCGGGGGGTAAATTTTGGAAGTTTAAATTTATTTAATTGGGGAGTTTTAAGGTATCCGTACACCTTCGAAGAAATTTTTTTAAAAACTGTAATATTTGCTATTAAAATATTTTTTACTGATGAAATATAACTTAAAACTATGAAAAATACATTTGATATGTTACTTGTAGTACATAAATACATTTTAGGGAGTAAAGCATAGTGTAAAGATTAATTAAATTGATTATTAGAATAACGCACATAACTCAAATGTAAACAAAAATATCCCTTTTCTGTAAATTTGATGATGATCATTATAACATTTTTTAGGGCTGGTACTATTTTCCTGATGATAATCAATTTATTACAATTTTTATCAAGTTTCGAGTAAAAGAACATTGAAAAATCCTTAAAAAATTATTACGAGCATGATATATACCTTAGTTACTAAAACCATATCAACTATATAATTATGGAAGTAGTAGGGGTTCTTTAAATCTATAAAAAAAATATATTTATAAAATTTGAACTAATTTGGTTCACAACTTTTTCTGATATTTACGTTGTCAGATGTCAATACGTTAAACAAATTCATTTTGAGATAAATCAGAAATAAACTTTGAACTGCAAATTTTAATATTAAACACAATTTGATATACTTCAAATGCTCCTGATTTATAAATAACACCTTCTTTACTCTGTAAAACATTGATTTTTTTTCCTTGTAGCTCTTAAATATTTTCTACGCTGCTTTACATTTGGTGTTGAATCTCGTTCTGCGTCGTTAATTCTATTGATGTCAAAATGTTTGTATGCTTTTAAAGTAAAATAACCAGGAGTTATATTAAGTGTTTTAAAAATTTCAACACAACCCTTGCATCCATTATTAAATTGGATCACAGCATCCAATGCACCAGATTTTAAAGTTTTGAGGCACACGAAAACTTCCTTGGGTACTCTCTGCCATATAACGCCATTTAAACACTCGTTTGAATTTTGTGTTTTGCCATGCAGGCATTTAGTAAGCAGTTCTTTGGTACACAACTCTAAATATGTAGGCTTAATCGTGTTTAGTACTTCATTTGATTATCCTTTATATTTTTCGTTTGGCTTTTTGCCACAAGACAGTGCTCGCTGGTAGTAGCACCAACTCTCTTTTCCGATTGGACACTGCCCATGCATCGGTTTCTCGACACTTGATGAGCAATGAAACAAAGCCGCAATAAAATTTTGCTAAAGACCGGATAGGTTTCCAGCATTGCTACGAACAGTAATCCCATAATAGTTTTGCAATCGGTCAATAAAAGAGTCGGTGAGTTTGCCTTTACCAGACAGATTTTTATTTTTAGACTTTAGTTTGCGCAATCTCGCACCTACTCTCTTTTGAACATGACCAATGTATTCATATTTTGTGACGCTATCCTTCCCATAAGTATCTTTGACACTGATAAAGCCCTTAGAGTCCCCGTCACCATAATAATGTGCATATTTAAGGTCTCGTTTGACAATAGAACGTTGGAAGATTCTCGTAGCACCAACAGCTTCCATTTTTAACGCAGAACCTTGAAAATTGCTATGGCACACGTGATCTGCTGCAAAAGTTTCCGACTCAATGCTTCTAGGCATTTTAGAAATCTTTCTGCAGGTGGGACAATATGACGACATTATTTCAATGTCTACTACTTTACCATTGTCAACTGACAAAGCTGCGACACACCCATTCATGGAAGAGTAACCTCTACGCTGCCACGTTCCATCAACTGAAATGCCACATTCAACAATTTTATTTTTAGTAGGATGTAGCACTAACACTTCAGAAGCTGCTTTTTGCATTGATAGTTCACTAACATGAGTTTATTCTCATGATTAGTGTACGCAGTTTTACTGAGCCTGGGTAAATTTAATGTACCACATAATTTAAACCCAGCAGAAAAACATTTCCCAATTTGTCTCATACCATACACAAATCTTGTATTTACTTCAGGACAGTTTAAAGTTTTCTTTGAAATAGAAAACCCTGTCTAAAAGTCACAATGTTTACACCTGATAACAAAATTTGAGCACAAACCATATGTGGAACCTCAGAAAGCAGGATACCTTCTTCGAAACATCTTGGGCAGAAAAGCTGTAAAAACAAATTTAAAAGGACTTCCATATCAATTATTCTGTTACCAGTAAGTGGTTTACGTTGATATATTCTGCTATTTCTTCATCAAAGGCAGCAGGTATTTTTTGAAGAACTTGTGTTGGTAGATGTTGCGCTGCTATTTTTTGAATGTTTAATGGTAGATCCATTTACTAGAAATTGGCGTTTTCTCTTTGCACTAACTCTACGTTTAGCATTACCCATCTTAAATGACAAAAATTAAAATTTTCTGCTATAAAAAAGGATTAAACAAAAGCTTATAAAGAGCTACGCAATCATAAACAAATGTAAACAAACAGTAAAGCACTCTATTTTCTTGCCAGATTCTAGATAAAAATATAAATAAAAGCCTGTTGCCAATTATATTCTTGATAATTCTGAAAACTCAAATTCATATTTTAAAAAGTTTAAATTTCTTACTATTGCATATTTAAACGATACTTTGAAAAATAAAAAAGTTAACAAACATTTTTTCTACTTCGCAATGCAGACTTGTACTTCCGGGTTCAAAAAGGTGCTATCGAATGACATTCAAATCCCCACAACTTAAGTTCTAAATAAGATAGAAACAAAATTTAAACACCATTATAAAGAAAGAAGTTCATATTTTCAAATAACATTTAAATTTAAAAATCGAAAACTTTGACGAAAGTGACGTTTTGAAGGTGTACGGATACCTTAAATTTATTTAAATCGCCATTATCTCGAGTTAGGTTCTTCCAATTGACTGAATGTTAGTATCGTTCAACTCTGCTCGTGACCGCCTCTAGTCTTTTGTCCAGCTAAACATTTTTAGAAAAATTTTAATTTTGTTACGCCAAAGAAGTAAAACTTCGTTCGTGCGTACATGATCACACACACACTTTTTTCTGAGGCAAATCAATTTTTCTTGACTAGTTCTTTTTCTAATTTGTATCTTTTTAAATTCTCATATGGTGAAAGCTTTCAAAATTATTAACCAAAAATTTATAAAAATAAAGCGAAAAATTAATCAGCACTACTATATAAAATCTAAAAAAAAAGTTGATTTCTTTTACTAGAAACCACAATAAACAAATATAATGAAACAGAAGTTTTAAGTATTTAGTCGACTGACATTTTCTTCCGAAAAAAGAGTAATTAACTGGGTACAAATTGTCAATTAATACATTTTATAACTGATGTATATCTTGAAAAGCAAAATTGGTTATGCAAGAGAAATTCATTGCAAAACTTAGAATGTAACACCAAAAGAGTATATTAAGCTACGTGTAATTTAATCTTTAAATATATTATCGATAATAAAATATAAAACATGTTCAATTGAAGGAACAGGGCGAAGAAAAAAAACTGTGAACAATTATTTTGTTACCGAGAACTGGAAAGACTTCATTTACGAAATTTTTTTTTCTGATTGAAAAAAAAGGTGCCGTGAGCACAGTTTTGTATCATCAAAAAAAAAAAAATTATTTCAATAAAGCATTTATGCTATATAAAGTGTTTTATCAATTACATTTTAATGACTTCTTGTTTTAATGCTTATTTATTTAAAAAGGATTTTTTTGTTTAAAATCCTATTTGCAATTTAAATTCATGTTATAACTATTTCAATCAATTTTTTTAGTATGGGGTTTTGTGTGTGATTTGCAAAAGCATTGATAAAGGAATTTAACTCGTAAATAAAATGCTATGTATGAAATGATTGTTATGATATCTGTTTTATAAACATCTTAAAGGAAAAGAAATTAAAAAATGAAATCGAACAAAATGTTCAGAAACGATTCGTCGGAATGCGTTTTACAGAGAAGACAAAAATAACGAGCGATTATTCTTAGCAAGAAATAACTGGTTAAATATTGTTGAGATATTTCTATTAGATTGGAAATTTAGATCTGTTCCTAATGACTGTATTTTTTTACGAATAATTTCTACTTATTACGCGTCTTGCTCGTTTTTTTAAAGAAGTTATGACAATATCGTTATAGTTCGATGTTTTATTCCGTTTGATTTTGATTTTCTTCAATCAACTCAGTTTCGAATGGAAATATTTAAACATAAAACATGGAGCATTTAAAATAGTTGCAACATTCTGAGTGCTTACTTGTAAAGTGAACTATTCAATTACTTTAAGAGCTCATTTTTAAAAAGAAAAAAAACATTTGCTCTCATTGAGTCTTTGATATAAATTAAAGAAAAATAATTTAAATAAAAAGCATTGAATGTGATATTTCAGCATGCTAATAAAATTACTCGGTTTCAATAGAACTGTTATTATATAAAACTTTTAGAACGTATTATTATTATTTCTGAAGTTGTATAGTTACTGTTTGCATTTGAATTGCATTAAAGAGCTTAATCGATTTTAAATTCATAGTGTCTTAAGAATAGTCTTTCTACGGATTGATTGATTGATTGAATATTAACGTCGCACTGTTCAGCTACAAGAGGGATTTTTTTCTTTCCACGAAATATGTCCGTGTATCAGCATTTATTAAGAGGACTGAAGATCATTCCATCAACATCTTTATTTCCAAAAGAAATAATTCAGCGCAATTGGTCTATTTACCATTAACAATACAGCAAATAGAATTAAAATGAATCGATATTATTAAAAGTATAATGTTTCAGATTAAATGATTTTGAACTCAACGAGAGAAAAGTATTTTTACGAAACTATTCGGTATTTGAACAGCAATTGTTTTCACTTTGGAATTCTATTTATAATAATAATTTACTGTGCAGTTAATTAAAGTTAGTTCAGTTTACTTTTTTTTATAAACGCAAAATAATTATTAACTTCGCGAAGATAAATAATTTGATTTGAAACTCACACTATATAAAATGAATCTACGAACGGGAGCAGATACTACAATGATGGTCATTGCAATAATCCTTACAACAATTGGGTCAGACATACATCATAACAAAGCTTTAGTTATGTTTTACAAAGATTTTTAAAAAGCATTCTTTTTGGTAGGCATACAATTATATTCATTTCATTACCTGAATCAGACCATAACGGTGGATTGTTGAAAGATGTATAACTGTAAAATGTATTAATTCTGCAGATTTGTAAAAACATACATCATGAGTAGGTAACAATTATTAAGTTAAACACAACAGACTATTGGCTCGTTAGCTGTGATCGTCGAAGTACAGAGGGTTTCCAGAAACTTTCTAGGGGGGGTCATATAAAGTTAAGATTTCTCTCTTTTACAGGCTTTGAAAGGTCTCGTCAAAAACTGAAATACATGTCATCCTAGACTGGATCTCTAAATAGCCCCCAATGAAAAACTTTACTAAAACATGCATTTCAATCAACAATATTGAAAGGAAGATATGTTTAAAATCTTGAGGCTTCACGATGTCAGGCTGATATATAAAGGGAGGGCCGAGGTGATGGAAAGTTTAAGAACCACGCCAGCAGACGATATTTATTGGCCTTTACTAGAGCAGCGAAATATAAATGGATATTATCCATTGCTTTGTAACGAATCAACAGATCCTCTCGAAAGGATGATCTCATTCCTTAGTATTATTCTAAATACCTTTGCGAACAAAAGAATCCGGGGCTTTTCCATCTAATATCCTGTTCGTAGTCGTCAAATGTCGGAAATGTGTGAAAGCATGTTTTAATTCGCGTCGCTCGCCTTTTAAAATGATTGATAGAGTTAAACTCTAACAGTTTTGATGTGAAGGTTCCTTTTAATAACAGGGTTTAGTAAATAGGCCTTTTCTATGATTCTTGTAGGATCGATTCGATGCCATTTTGGGTCACGCGGGAGATTTGTTTTTATTTTGCTGATACATACAAAAGAAGGTCTTCCTTGTTCTAAGTCAAAAAAGGAAGAAGTAACGAGATTCTTTTCACAATCCTGAAATGTAAGCTTGTCAAATTCTGTGAACTTGTTTAAAAAAAGGGTCAACTTCTCTTTATATTTTTAGTCAAAAAATTACTGCTGTCAAAAATTATCCCTTCATTTTGGGTTTCTAAAGATGGTAATTAATTACGTGAGAGAGAGAGAGAGAGAGAATCGTTATTAAAGGAATGTCTGAGGTTTTATAATTATATATTTCTATAATAATCATTGAAGTTTAATGAATAGTAATTCATTTATCTTTCTTGCAGAAAAAAATCTGTTTTCAAAACCTTCCTTTAAGAGCATTTCTCAGGTTCACTCTTAATGATAAATTATTTACGTGTGTTCTTCCGCATTTTATGTATTAAAGATGTTTGAATATGAAGTCGATGTACATCAGAAATACTTCACTGATAAACACATGTATCTTTATTTTTAAATAAGGCTTTAAACTTGTATGCAATACTTTGAGCTAATGCCTTGAAAGATTCATTGTATAGTAGAGCTGATGGATGTTAAATCAGTTGAGGTTTAAACTCTTCTCGTTGAAGGGGTGTGACAATTCGGAGAGTGGGGTAGTAGCTATTTGTCATGGTGACCTAAACAGCTTCCTGAAAAAGCTCTTTGCAGAGGGAAGCTGCTTGTAGTCAAAGTTCAGGATTCTTTCACTGGACGTGGTCAACGAATTTCTAAGCCTTTGAGTTTCATTATTGATTGCATCAGACGGCTCGGCAAACTCGTCCGTTACTATTTGTTTTCGAGGTAACCGTTTAAGGTATCCGACTACGTTCGGAACTGTGAGTTTAAGAAAGCGCAAAAAGGAAACTTTTTACAATATTTAGTGTCATTATGATTACAACACATGTATAAAATGGTTTTAAGAGAACATTATCTCAAAATAACTTATTTAAGTACAATATTTTGGCAAAAATTTAACTTAGAATAATCTTTTTTTTAAAACGTTCTCCTTTTATAAAAAATAATTCTACAATTATAATATTTTGCTTACATAAAGTAAAGGGTTCTTCAAAGAGTCTGAACTGGGATTTTTGAAAAATTCTCATTATTTTCAGATTTACTACCAATTGAAATAATATATTATCCGCGTATTTTCTTAAAATTTCTCCCCTTTGTTGTAGTAATATATGGATAAATACACTTCTAAGTTGTATTTTTCAAAAATTATAGTTCAGCCTCTGTATAGAGGTTTTAGATATATACAGACAAAATATTATTTTAGTAGAAACATTTTTCAAACAAGGAGAATGTTTTGAAAATTATCCATTCTATGTTAATTTTTTGTCAAAATATTATATTTTTTTATAATTTCTTATTGTAATAGTATTCTTAAAACAATTTTATATACGTTTTCTAACCTAAGTGACACTAAATATCATACATATTATTCTTTTATACGCTTTTGCAAAATCACCGTTCCAAACGTAGTCAGATACCTTAACAAAAAAAAAGCAATCTATTGTGCATTGTTGTCACATTAAGTTATATACGAATCTGGCTCCAGCTAGAAGTACCTTAAGGAGTTTGTTGAATATAATTTGTTGAGTGCTTAAAATGATAGTATAAAACTGTTTGGATCATGACTGTTATCTGCATATTGTACTGAAGTATTTGAAGTTTATTTTTGTAGATTAATTTATTTTTAAGAGGACTATTCTCATTAATACTTAACCAGCTCATGTGTCATTCAGGTTAAAAATTTCGATTTGAAATCATTTAAAAATACAAGACCCATTTTCAATTACAATTGTATTGCTAAGCGTGATATTAGTAAATGATGAGTTAATAATTTAAGGGTAGAGAGAGAAAAAACGACAGAGAATAATACGAAAAACCTTCAACTTATTCTTTAATTCTCTAATTTTTATGTGGCCATGGTAGCATAAAAGTCAAGGTAATGAAATCGTGGCTAGCGTGTCATAAATTCGAGTCCAGGACCACAGAAGACTCGCCGTGTAGGGGAGCGATGCACGTTCTATCTGACGAAAGATCAAACGTTCTCCTATTGGTGGGGTGGGGTAGTTAGAAGAGGGAGGTGCCAGCTAAGATTTCATTCTCGTCTCTTGATCAAGGTTCAAAATTATTAGATCCGTCGAAAAAGCGCTCGAGTATATATCTGAACAGAGTGCACTGTTAATTTTCACATATTCACTCACTCTCTCTTTTAATTTTTTGTGTCATTTTTATTTATTTATTTTTAACGATTTTTTTTTAAAAAAAATTTTTTATTCAAATTAAGTACACAGAAATTTTATTTTCTTTTTTTTGTGCTATAGTTTACTTATATGATTAAAATTAAGCAGATAAACAATTTTTTTTTACATTTGTCTTACATTATTTACCTTTTTATAGCTTGTTTACGAGTAATATTTAGGTTTAAAATATTTGTAAAAATTATTTGTCTATTTAAAATATAATATGTTATACTAATTAATCTATACAAATATAGTTTGTATTTCAAATACAATGAAAATGATTCATGATGCAAATCACTTCACGTGAAAAAGCAACATGTGGAGAAAGGTTATGATGAACATCCACATTCATTAAAATCTGTAAAATAAATTTGTAACTCCTCGAAAGAAGGTGGTACTTAAAGTTTGAAAGTCCAACTGTGATTGGATTGGTTAAATTAATTGTACCATCTATCTCCAATCAGCACTTCCAATAGAACAGACAAATAAAATTTAATTAATGCTGTAAAAAAGTCGGTACATTAAAAAATAAAAGTCAGTTTATGACAATATTGGTTATACTAACTGTGTCTTATGTCCAATGAGAATGTTGATTTGAATCTGAACAATAACCAGCATCATCGTCTAAGAGAAGGCGGTACTTTAAAAATAAAGGTCGAACAATATGACTATATTGGATAAATTTATCGAAACTTCCGTCCAATCAGCGCTTCTATTATAATCGGAGCAATTAAATTTAAGCAAAGAAGGTGGTACTTCAAAAATAAAACCAATCTACGGTGATATTAAGGTGATTTACTTCCGATCTCAATGCCTTATTGCACAATTTAATCTATAAAATAATTAAATACCATACAGAAGGTGGGACTTTTAAAGTAAAGGACCAACTATGATTTCAGTCGTTAAATTAGTAATGGCTTACAATCCAATTAGCTCGGCCATCAGAATCAGAGCAATAAAATTCAATTAAGTAAACAAGGAGGCACTTTAAAAATAAAAGTCAATACATGATATTGAATAAAATATTTGTGACATCCATCCACCAACGCTTTGTTGAGGTAAATAAAATTTAAAAAATTGTTTGGTGAATATGTTATTTTAAAGATAAAGTTGATATTTGTATATTTTCATTCAAATAAATGCGACCAGTAACCCACACAGGACTTTTTCAAGGGGGGAGTTCCAGTTACGAAAGTCCACCATTCTCGGATCATATGCTCCAATACTCTCCCCAACAAATTCTTGTGATTTTTTCGATTTTCAAATGAAAAAAAAAAAGTAAAAAATTAACTTTTGAATAAATAATTAGCATTAATTAATAACAAATGCTTAGTTAATTTTTCGCGTACTATATACATAGAATTATAATAAATTGGAAAAAAAATCAACGGTTATGCAAGGAAGGGGTTCCGGACCCGGGCTCTCGCCTTCTGCGCAAAAAATAAGGGAAAAACGTGCTCAAATGTAAAAGAAAAAAATGTTGTTTAGCCTAGACAATACTGCCTAACACAAGTCCAATAAAAGAATGTTTGAATTGAATGAATTACTTTTCCACCCAACGTACGGTCCAGATCTCGCCCCCCGTGACCACTGGCTATTTGTAGACTTTAAAAGACTGTTCTAGAAAAGAGGTTTGACTCTAAAAGAAGCCAATTTTGAGAGCAAAAACAAATCGATCTACAAAAAATGTATTAAATTATTAAATGATCGCTAGGCTGAATGTATCACACTTGAAGGGGAGTAACTTGTTAAATGGAATTCAATTTTGCCTTAAAGTTTTTTTATTCGTTATTTTATTAGTTTATATATTTATTATTAAAATTTTTAAAATATAATTTTAATATAATGATGTGACGCTATTTTAAACTTATTTAATTTCTAAAGCTTTGAACCCATGTTCCTAATTTCACATCGCATCATGACATTTAATTAAGTTAACTAATTCTAAAATTAAAACAATCATCTCACACTAAATCATACACTCTCTGATCGTACAGTTTTATATATAAAACATTACTAAATTTATTTTAAGCAGAAGTATATGGAAATTTACTTCACTACAAGAAGATCAAAATTTAACTTATCTTGAGAGAGGGAAGTGCAAGAGATGGACATGGTTGATGACCGGAGTCTCCGGAGTATTTTCGTGATTGACTGCAGCTCTGGGATTGGCTCTCTCTGAGTAAAATCGGGGTGAGTCCTGTTTTTATTTGGCGACATTTCACACCGATACCCTAGGGCGGACTCTTTGTCTTGTCCAGTGTAATTTTCTCTGATTGGTCCAGAGGCCAGCGCAGTGTTACACCACCTCAAAATTTATGGGTTTAGTGAACTGTCTTAACGCGGGAACCTTCTTGACGCACCCCACCCAAGGAATTTCACCACATCCGGTCCAGGGACTCGCAAACAAATTCCAAGCCGTCTCAAAAGTGGATTCTAAAAAATGGGACAATTCTGGCCTTTTCCCATCAATAATATGCTCATCAATAATATTAATTTAGGATCCAAGGGTCCATACCTATGCATTCTTTTTAGTAACTAGGAATGTGATGGCATTTTTGCACACAAACTGTAAAAGTCTTGGCTACTGAGATTATCCGAATTTGCATTACATATTCTGAGTTTGATATATATTTTTTTATTTTATTTTATTTATTTATTTATTTATTTTTGCAAACACTTATGTTGAGAAATATTTTTTCAGTTAAATACATTGTTCCTAATAGCATTAAAATGTTTATAGCTGTATAAGAAATCCTGCGTATTTTGTATGAATTTGCAATCTAAAATTAAGGAGCTGGCCTTGCTCAAATTTAGAATTCAACTTCGATTCTGATTATATGTCGATAATTTAGTTGTTTCCTCTACTTTATTATAGACATTTTTTCCACAAATGCAAAAAAGACGCATTTTCTATTAGAAAACTAATTAGTTTTGCAAGACTAGTATAAAACTATTTCATGGAATCCGGTATAGTAAACAATAGGATATTCTCAATCTCTAGTTAATATTATTTTATTACATCATAATAAATATTAAAAAGTACTGAAAAATAAAATAATATGTATTAATAAAGTTTTCAATTTTAATGAATAGGATGAGCTTTAGATACTAATAAGTATACAAGCTTCATACAGAACATGAATCCATTTTGCATACACTTTTGTAAACTTTCCGAATTTTATTGAAATCTGTGGAAGCCCTGAGCATGCTTCTTGGAAACCTAGGGCTCCGGGAAACACAGTTTGAAGATGACTGAAACCTCAAGTAAAACTGCATCTAATCTTCAAACAACCTTATTAATCCATGCTGCTCCTCACGTAAAAGCGGATTCACCTGCTGATTTTGAGAGCGGTGTACCGTCACACAGCTGAAAAGTCGGCTTCTTTTTGCGGATAGGATAACCGCGTACCTATGCACGCGTGCACCCTTAAAACATTGCGAGGTTTTGTCTTAGGTCATCACCCCGACACTCTTTTTTTACACCATGAGAACACCCTACTCTTCCAAGTAGCCTGATGAAATTTGAGAATAAAAAGGCCGACCGCTACGATCCTGAGACCCTTTAGAAGGCTGAAAGAAGTCCGATAAAAACCTTCAAACTGAACAGATTTAATCTCCTCCCTCACAAATAACAGAATTTGGACTATAATGAACTAACTAACCTTTTAATAACTTCAATGCATGACCTGTAATTAATAGCTGTGACGCGTAAATAAACAAATTATTTAAATTATTAAATACCACGTTACAATTAATTTTCTCAAATGTCACAGTAGCTTCGATAATCGCAGTTTTTTCTCTTTCCTGTCCGGGCATCCTTCACCCCGTGAAACATATCCTATATTCCAGAAAAGGGTTTTCGCATTTGCTTATTTATCGGCAACTAACCCTCAGGGAAAGTATACTACTCGAGTATTTTTGGAGGAACACAAATATTTTTCTCTCGCTGGTTTATCTGGAATTGAACATTTAAAGGAGAGTTTTTCACTCTTTTTTTCATTTTTTCGGTAATCCTCCATTCGTCCGGGTAAAAAAATCCAAAATGTGCAAAATGGCTCCCAAAGTTAAAATATCGGGATCACGAAAACTTGTTTAACAAGATAGAATGTTTTGTTTGAAGAATTTATTCTGTTGTCAGCTAAGACTTCTCTAAGAGAGAAGAACGTAGAAATATGGTTCACCCAGAGGAAAATAGAATCTGCGCCAACACATCACTGGAATGAGTACAAATTATATTATCTGCAATCACAAATGTAGAATTGGAGTGGATCTGAGCTGTGCAGCATGTGAAATAAACTTGCTTAGAATCCAGATAAACTATTCAGAAGACAGACTCAGTTTTAACGTTTTTTTAAATATATGAAATCTCTAGTTTTCTTGGAAAAATAAGCTTAAAATACATTTTAGAAAGACACTCATTCAAAAGACTTTGTTTACGTATAGTCGATCAGCCTTTTTCAGTTTGTAATACATAGTTTCATAAGATCATAATAATGTAAATGGTTTCTATGTTTTAAACATGGTATAAAGGAAACAATAGAATATCAGAACGTTCTATCAAGAGCATATTTATTTAATGTAGTCATTTTATATATTTAAATAAATAAATCTCTGAAATAAATAAAATATTTTTTTGGCAGAAACGGTTTCATTAAATTCAATACAATGCAATAGTATTTTTAAGATTTGCTTTGAGATGAAAAGTTTTCAATGTATAAATTAGATATTTTTAATGTTTAAACTTATTTATCTTTGAATATACCGATAAGTGTTTCTCACTGTTAAATAAATATCTTCAATTCCATATTTCAAATAATATTAAATAAATTATACATTAATATATATTAAGAATGCAAGCTATCTGTAGTCGTTATTAATAATATAATTCAAATTACCCAAACCATTCTTGTATACGAAAAGAAAAAACTACCTTATACAATTTACCATTTAAAATTAAAATTATTATTTTTTTAACCTTTTAATATCCCAAAAGATATCTCTAAATACAGATAAACTAATTTTAGTTTTCATGAAAAAAATTTCCTTTTAAGAATTTGTTTAAAATAAAATTAACAAAAATGAAATATTTGGTGCATTTTTCCAATTTTAGAAATTAAGGGATAAATATTACAGTAATTACATTTATAGAGTGGGTTATTTTCCTACTTTATTCCATGAAGAAAAAAATAAATGGAATGTCCCAGTTCATCTAAAAAAGAATAACGCATCCATTACATAAATCTAAATGTCTACTTAAAATAAATTTTTCGAAAAGAAGTTCTAAGATATTTTTTGAGCACAGAATTTGAAAACTTCCTAAATAATAATGTGATTCATTGTTCTTATTTAAAGGTTAACTGTAAAAAGTAGTAAAAATCAACATGTTTATTTATTTTCTTTTTTAAAATTCTCTTTATCAGGAAGACGACAAAAATTAAAACCGTAATTTTTCTAACGATTTCACATTTTTAATTTTTTTTGAAAAATGGAAAAAAATCAGATATAATATTTCATTAAAAACCTTAACAAAGAATGCTTAAGAAACCTTAACAGTTAAATGCTTTGTTCCTAATAGCATTAAAATGTTTATAGCTGTGTAAGAAATCCTGCGTATTTTTTATGAATTTGCAATCTAAAATTAAGGAGCTGGCCTTGCTCAAATTTAGAATTCAACTTCGATTCTGATTATATGTCGATAATTTAGTTGTTTCCTCTACTTTATTATAGATATTTTATTCCACAAATTCAAAAAAGACGCATTTTCTATTAGAAAACTAATTAGTTTAGCAAGACTAGTATAAAACTATTTCATGGAATCCGGTATAGTAAACAATAGGATATTCTCAATCTCTAGTTAATATTATTTTATTACATCATAATAAATATTAAAAAGTGTTGAAAAATAAAGTAATATGTATTAATAAAGTTTTCAATTTTAATGAATAGGATGAGCTTTAGATACAAATAAGTATACAAGCTTCATACAGAACATGAATCCATTTTGCATACACTTTTGTAAACTTTCCGATTTTTATTGAAATCTGTGGAAGCCCTGAGCATGCTTCTTGGAAACCTAGGGCTCCGGGGAACACAGTTTGAAGATGACTGAAACCTCAAGTAAAACTGCATCTAATCTTCAAACAACCTTATTAATCCATGCTGCTCCTCACGTAAAAGCGGATTCACCTGCTGATTTTGAGAGCGGTGTACCGTCACACAGCTAAAAAGTCGGATTCTTTTTGCGGATAGGATAACCGCGTACCTATGCACGCGTGCACCCTTAAAACATTGCGAGGTTTTGTCTTAGGTCATCACCCCGACACTCTTTTTTTTTCACACCATGAGAACACCCTACTCTTCCAAGTAGCCTGATGAAATTTGAGAATAAAAAGGCCGACCGCTACGATCCTGAGACCCTTTAGAAGGCTGAAAGAAGTCCGATAAAAACCTTCAAACTGAACAGATTTAATCTCCTCCCTCACAAATAACAGAATTTGGACTATAATGAACTAACTAACCTTTTAATAACTTCAATGCATGACCTGTAATTAATAGCTGTGACGCGTAAATAAACAAATTATTTAAATTATTAAATACCACGTTACAATTAATTTTCTCAAATGTCACAGTAGCTTCGATAATCGCAGTTTTTTCTCTTTCCTGTCCGGGCATCCTTCACCCCGTGAAACATATCCTATATTCCAGAAAAGGGTTTTCGCATTTGCTTATTTATCGGCAACTAACCCTCAGGGAAAGTATACTACTCGAGTATTTTTGGAGGAACACAAATATTTTTCTCTCGCTGGTTTATCTGGAATTGAACATTTAAAGGAGAGTTGTTCACTTTTTTTTTCATTTTTTCGGTAATCCTCCATTCGTCCGGGTAAAAAAATCCAAAATGTGCAAAATGGCTCCCAAAGTTAAAATATCGGGATCACGAAAACTTGTTTAACAAGATAGAATGTTTTGTTTGAAGAATTTATTCTGTTGTCAGCTAAGACTTCTCTAAGAGAGAAGAACGTAGAGATATGGTTCACCCAGAGGAAAATAGAATCTGCGCCAACACATCACTGGAATGAGTACAAATTATATTATCTGCAATCGCAAATGTAGAATTGGAGTGGATCTGAGCTGTGCAGCATGTGAAATAAACTTGCTTAGAATCCAGATAAACTATTCAGAAGACAGACTCAGTTTTAACGTTTTTTTAAATATATGAAATCTCTAGTTTTCTTGGAAAAATAAGCTTAAAATACATTTTAGAAAGACACTCATTCAAAAGACTTTGTTTACGTAAAGTCGATCAGCCTTCTTCAGTTTGTAATACATAGTTTCATAAGATCATAATAATGTAAATGGTTTCTATGTTTTAAACGTGGTATGAAGGAAACAATAGAATATCAGAACGTTCTATCAAGAGCATATTTATTTAATGTAGTCATTTTATATATTTAAATAAATAAATCTCTGAAATAAATAAAATATTTTTTTTGGCAAAAATGGTTTCATTAATTTCAATACAATGCAATAGTATTTTTAAGATTTGCTTTGAGATGAAAAATTTTCAATGTATAAATTAGACATTTTTAATGTTTAAACTTATTTATCTTTGAATATACCGATAAGTGTTTCTCACTGTTAAATAACTATCTTCAATTCCATATTTCAAATAATATTAAATAAATTATATATTAATATATATTAAGAATGCAAGCTATCTGTAGTCGTTATTAAGAATATAAGTCAAATTACCCAAACCATTCTTGTATACGAAAAGAAAAAAACTACCTTATACAATTTACCATTTAAAATTAAAATTATTATTTTTTTACCTTTTAATATCCCAAAAGATATCTCTAAATACAGATAAACTAATTTTAGTTTTCATGAAAAAAAATTTCCTCTTAAGAATTTGTGTAAAATAAAGTTAACAAAAATGAAATATTTGGTGCATTTTTCCAATTTTAGAAATTAAGGGATAAATATTATAGTAATTACATTTATAGAGAGTGGGTTATTTTCCTACTTTATTTCATGAAAAAAAAATAAATGGAATGTCCCAGTTCATCTAAAAAAGAATAACGCATCCATTACATAAATCTAAATGTCTATTTAAAATAAACTTTTCAAAAAGAAGTTCTAAGATATATTTTTTGAACACAGAATTTGAAAACTTCCTAAATAATAATGATTCATTGTTCTTATTTAAAGGTTAACTGTAAAAAGTAGTAAAAATCAACATGTTTATTTATTTTATTTTTTAAAATTCTCTTTATCAGGAAGACGACAAAAATTAAAACCGTAATTTTTCTAACGACTTCACATTTTTAATTTTTTTTCAAAAAATGGAAAAAAAAATCAGATATAATGTTTCATTAAAAACCTTAAAAAATGATCTAGATTAAACATACCAGAAAGAAGCGACATTTTCAGATAAAAACCTATTAAATTATTATATTCTGACAAAAAAAATTGTATAAGCTTTTATTATCAAATCCCATTCTAAATGTATCGAAATCCTAATGGTTTACATTTAAAACAGATTGTTTAAACACGAAAAAAAGTAATTTTATTCGTGAAATATGTCGTCATATGAAAATAACTGATAGTCTATATATTCAAGCTTGTAAATTTTTACACTTATTTTTATTTAGCTTTTAGACGCATATTACTCTTATATATTTAAAGTTCGTTTATATAACAGGAAGGAAATTTACTGTCATATATATTTCAATTTAAATATACATACAAGTAAAATATAGTTAAAATTATATATCCTTTCACGTTCACATTAATTTCAAAAAACGAATTAAAATTATTAGTGTAAAATGTGTTAATTTGTCATTTTAAATAGAATTTACCTAAATCGCCCCAAAAAGCATCACTTTTAATTTACAAAGCATCTTAAAAATTCACTCGTAAAACACAAAATTATTTCAAGTATTGCATCGAAATTCATGGAATAAATGAACGTGTGACTAAAATGCTCTATTTAAAAACTTATGAGAAATCATCCTTCGAGTAAAGCAATAAAATTTATTTTTTCAAAAGTAATACATTCATGTCCTCAAAAGCGTTAGGTTATACATGAGAATACATTATTGAAGTAAAATTCCATCAAAAGTATAAATCTTATCTTCTAGATTTAATTCCATGATTGTACTTCTATCAAAAGAAATATCTAAAAATTATAATCAGTCTGTCGGATTTTTCTTATACCTGCTTAAAACTTCTTTAACTGATGATTTATGTTTGAAGATTATCAAAAAAAATTTTAAAAATAAAAAACATTCTGAACTATAAACAGAGCTTACATTATAGTATAAATTTCTACCTATAAAGGTAGTTAGATCTGAAGATACAAAAATTAAGCTTTGCAGTGGACATGAATCCTCGGATGTTGTCACCATTGTGAGAGAAAATGTTATTGTAAACCTCACAAACATGAGGCTTTAAATTTGGTATTAATGCGCAAATGTCTTATTAAAGTGATACTTCGGGAGAGAAAGCTTTGTTGCATATTTCACAACTGTGAGGATTTTCCTTGGTATGAATACGTAGATGTTTTATTAAACTGCTACTATCAGAAAAACGCTTGTTGCAAAATTCACAAATGTGAGGCTTTTCCTTGGTATGAATACGCAAATGTACTTTTAAAGTATCATTTCGCGAGAAAGCTTTGTTACATATTTCACAGCTGTAAGGCTTTTCCTTGGTATTAATACGCAAATGTTCCTTTAAAGTACTATTCCGTGAGAAAGATTTGTTGCACATTTCACTAACATGGGGCTTTTCCTTGGTATGAATAAGCAAATTGTGTTTTAAAGTATCAATTCGTGAGAAAGCTTTGTTGCATATTTCACAACTGTGAGGATTTTTCTTGGTATGTGTACGTAGATGTTTTCTTAAACTGCTACTATCAGAAAAACGCTTGTTGCATAATTGACAAATGTGAGGCTTTTCCTTGGTATGAATGTGCAAATGTTTGTCTGAAGTACTATTTTGGGAAAAAACTTTGTTGCATATTTGACAACTGTGAGGCGTTTCCTTGGTATGAATACGTAGATGTTTTCTTAAATTGCCAGTATCGGAAAAACGCTTGTTGCGTAATTCACAACTGTGAGGTTTTTCCTTGGGATGGAGAAGAAGTTGTCTTCTTAAAAGATTAGTTCGAGAGAAAGCCTTGTTGGAAATTTTGCAAGTTTTTTTATTGATATGAGTAATGTGTTTTTAAATCACAATTGTATGAGAATGTCAGCTTATATATACATATTTCACAAACAGAAGGTTTTTCGTTAGTATGAAGGAGCAAATGAGCTCTCAGATCAACATCTTGATGGAGAGTCACGTGACATATGTCACAAATATGAAGCTTTTCATCGGAAAGAATATCCACGAGTTGATTCAACATGTCGTTTCAAGAAAGGGCCATGTTTCTAATTTGAAGTTTAAAACTTCCCCTGTTCTATCCGGTTAATACTTATTTAACATAAAACGAAGAAACAAATGACAGATAGCATCACTTTATATGTGAATAGCAGTTTAGAGTTATATTTTCGTGTTAATTCGCTTCATTTCAACGCAGTATTGAAATCGAAAAACCAGAGTTTTTACTTTCTTTTTAAAACTAAATTCTAAAAAGTGAAATCCTTTTGAATATTACAGCTTTAAAAGTATTAAAGACGTGTCGTACTTTTTTCCTCTTCAGTCTTCTCGAAAAAAAATTTTTTTTTTAGTGGCACGTGCGTAAAAACACAATCAAAATTTGAAATATATTTACTTATTATAGAAAATTATACACTCTTGAATTTGTTTTGATTTTAAAAAGTGTCACCCTTAGAAACAACACGATGACATTCCTCGCTGTATTTCGTTATTTCAATACGCATTCGTTAAGATTATTCAATATGAGCCAGCACCCTTCTTCCCACGCCGCGCCACTGGCAAGAGTTTCAGTTACGACACATTTCACATGCATCAGCCCTCTACATGGGGAGTCTTCAGTGGCACTTGCCACGAACTCATGACACGCCAACCACGAGTACAAGATCACTAAGCTACCGCGATCACCAGATTTTAATGAAATGGAAAAAGATATTTACAGTTATATTCAGGTTTGTTGAGAGAGAGAGGGAAACAGAGAGAGAGAGAGCAAAAATAAGTATATGCAGACACTAATATTGTAAAGAATCACCAATCTTTCCTTGATCACAAAATGAATCCAATTAGGTGTCTATTGTTTTGTCCTAAGATAACGTTAACTGAGCAGACTATATCAATTTATAAAAATATGCTCTGAAACGGAGCGCATCCAGTCCTGCTTAAATATGATAAGGAAGGCTACAAATTCTTTATTGGCTGGATCCTTCAGATTAAAAAGGAATCAAATTTAACTTCATTGATCCTTTTCGATAGAAGAAAGGCCGATGAGATGAAAACGCGGTTGATTGTATTGTCGCAAACCACTGACTGCAAACCACATATTTAATGGCTCGACAAGGGCCGGCTCTAGCAATTTTCCCGGACCTCTCTCTCCAAAGCAAAATCTTCTAATTTAAAAAGATAAATTGTTCACATAGACACACTCAAATAAGAGAACAATTCTTGTAAAAATAAAGCTCTAAATCTTAAAAAATAGAAAACAATTTGAAATTAGAACATTATCTTGTTATTATTTTAAACGAGTAAAATGTAAGATAAAATATCGTTCACACATATCATCCGGCCAATTTTTTTCCAAATTTTTTTTTAAAAACTGTAATATTTGCTATAAAAAAATTTTTTACTGATGAAATATAACTTAAAACTATGAAAAATACATTTAATATGTTACTTGTAGTACATAAAAAAGTTTTAGGGAGTAAAGCATAGTGTAAATAGTAATGAAATTGATTATTAGAATAACGCACATAACTCAAATGTAAAAAAAATATCCCTTTTCTTTAAGTTGATGATGATCATTATAACATTTTTTAGGGCTGGTACTATTTTCCTGATGATAATCAATTTATTACAATTTTTATCAAGTTTCGAGTAAAAGAACATTTAAAAATCATTAAAAAAATATTACGAGCATGATATATACCTTAGTTACTAAAAACATATCAACTATATAATTATGAAAGTAGTAGAGGTTCTTTAAATCTATAAAACAAATATATTTATAAAATTTGAACTAATTTGGTTCACAACTTTTTCTGATATTTACGTTGTCAGATGTCAATACGTTAAACAAATTCATTTTGAGATAAATCAGAAATAAACTTTGAACTGCAAATTTTAATATTAAACACAATTTGATATACTTAAAATGCTCCTGATTTATAAATAACACCTTCTTTACTCTCTAAAACATTGATTTTTTTTTCCTTGTAGCTCTTAAAATTTTTCGACGCTGCTTTACATTTGGTGCTGAATATTTTTCTGCGTCGTTAATTCTATTGATGTCAAGATGTTTGTAAGATTTTAAAGTAAAATAACCAGGAGTTATAGTAAGTTTTTTAAAAATTTCAACACAACCCTTGTATCCATCATTAAATTGGATCACAGCATCCAATGCACCAGACTTTAAAGTTTTGTCACACGAAAACTTCCTTGGGTACTATCTGCCAAAAACGCCATTTAAACACTCGTTTGAATTTTGTGTTTTGCCATGCAGGCATTTAGTAAGCAGTTCTTTGGTACATAACTCTAAATATGTAGGCTTAATCATGTTTAGTACTTCATTTGATAAGCCTTTATATTTTTCATTTGGCTTTTTGCCACAAGACATTGCTCGCTGGTAGTAGCACCAACTATCTTTTCCGATGGGACACTGCCCATGCATCGGTTTCTCGACACTTGATGCGCAATGAAACAAAGCCGTAATAACATTTTGCTGAAGACCGGATAGTTTTCCAGCATTGCTACGAACAGTAGTCCCATGATAGTTTTAAAATCGGTCAATAAAAGAGTCGGTGAGTTTGCCTTTACCAGACAGATTTTTATTTTTAGACTTTAGTTTGCGCAATCTCGCACCTACTCTCTTTTGAACATGACCAATGTATTCATATTTTGTGACGCTATCCTTCCCATAAGTATCTTTGACACTGATAAAGCCCTTAGAGTCCCCGTCACCATAATAATGTGCATATTTAAGGCCTCGTTTGACAATAGAACGTCTGAAGATTCTCGTAGCACCAACAGTTTCCATTTTTAACGCAGAACCTTGAATATTGCTATGGCACACGTGATCTGCTGCAAAAGTTTCCGACTCAATGCTTCTAGGCATTTTAGAAATCTTTCTGCAGGTGGGACAATATGATGACATTATATTTCAATGTCTACTACTTTACCAGTGTCAACTGACAAAGCTGCGACACACCCATTCATGGAAGAGTGACCTCTACGCTGCCACGTTCCATCAACTGAAATGCCACATTCAACAATTTTATTTTTAGTAGGATGTAGCACTAACACTTCAGAAGCTGCTTTTTGCATTGATAGTTCACTAACTTCTGAGTTCACTAACATGAGTTTATTCTCATGATTAGTGTACGCAGTTTTACTGAGCCTGGGTAAATTTAACGTACCACATACTTTAAACCCAGCAGAAAAACATTTCCCAATTTGTCTCATACCATACACAAATTTTGTATATACTTCAGGACAGTTTCAAGTTTTCCTTGAACTAGAAAACCCCTGTCTAAAAAAGTCACAATGTTTACACCTGAGAACAAAATTTGAGCACAAACCATATGTGGAATCCTCAGAAAGCAGGATACCTTCTTCGAAACATCTTGGGCAGCAAAGTTATAAAATCAAATTTAAAAGGACTTCCATATCAATTATTCTGTTACCAGTAAGTGGTTTACGTTGATATTCTGCTATTTCTTCATCAAAGACAGCAGGTATTTTAATTTTTGAAGAACTGGCGTTGGTAGATGTTGCGCTGCTATTTTTTGAATGTTTAATGGTAGAACCATTTACTAGAGATTGGCGTTTTCTCTTTGCACTAACTCTACGTTTAGCATTACCCATTTTAAATGACAAAAATTAAAATGTTCTGCTATAAAAAAGGATTAAACAAAAGCTTATAAAGAGCTACGCAATCATAAGCAAATGTAAACAAACAGTAAAGCACTCTATTTTCTTGCCAGATTCTAGATAAAAATGTAAATAAAAACCTGCTGCCAATTATATTTTTGATAATTCTGAAAACTCAAATTCATATTTTAAAAAGTTTAAATTTCTTACTATTGCATATTTAAACGATACTTTGAAAAATAAAAATGTCAACAAACATTTTTTTCTACTTCGCAAAGCAGACTTGTACTTCTCTCCGGGTTCATAAATGTGCTATCCAATGAAATTCAAATCCCCATAACTTAAGTTCTAAATAAGATAGAAACAAAATTTAAACACCATTTTAAAGAAAAAAGTTCATATTTTCAAATAACATTTAAATTAAAAAATCGAAAAATTTGACGAAAATGACATTTTGAAGGTGTTTAAAATTTCAACGTATAGAAGCTCGAAACTCAATAACTTCCACGTAATGGTTATATTATCAAAATAAGAGTCTTTTCCCTAGAGTTATATGCTATATTATTCAATTTACAAAATGACAATATATTTATTTTCTTTTCAGATATAATGTTTTGAGTCAAGTCATATATTTTTTTATAAAATACCCCCTTGACAGTAAAAGTGTACACTAAAAAAATTTCCTTGGGTATTTTTCTAATCTTAGAGACTTATAAGGTCATAAAATATGCATTTACAGGCAAAATTAAAGTTAATTCAAAAAAATTTCTTCGAACGTATTCGAAGAAATTACCTGAAGTGTTATATTCACTATTAAACGGAAAAAGGTATTTTCGTCTAAAAAAACTGCTACATTCGACATACAATCACATGAGTTCATTTCATATCTTTTGTATCCAAAAAGTGTCACTCGAAATACATGCAAGCGTTTCCTATTATATCGACTATTCAACTATCGTCTGCATCGTTCCCAACAAGTATATTTTGTGTACACTAAAATTTCATTTTTTTATCTTATATGCAACAAACTAAATATTTTTAACCTCTTTAAACCTGACATCTTTTAAATGAGGGGGGAAATGTTTGGTGGTTTGATTTCTGTAATAGTACTGTCAGAAGTATAAATGCTATGAAAAAATTACATTTTTATGAGTAGTTTTTGTTTACGATGAGATAAACATATGTACACATCCTAACTGCGACATTAAGAAGCAATTTTTTCCCCCAAGTATATTTATTTTAATGAATCTCCGTAAAATGTAAGAAAGGCATTGTAATTAAGTTTTCAAATGAAACTCTTTCAATCAATTGTTTTTACAATTCCTACTATTAGTTCACACTCTCCCTCCATATGCATATATATATACATATACATCTTGTCCAAATTTTCAATCGTTAATAAAAACATCCACTCAATTTCAAATACATTTTTTTAAACTTGTAATAAATGACACTTGATGTCAATACCGTTTTTTTCAAAAAGGAATTCATTAATTACATTTAATTTAACGGTTAATGTTAACAAATAACAAAGAAATAACGAACATTTTATGGGTTAAGAGGACATGGTACGATTTACAGAAAAATTTTTATTTTAAGGATTTTCAAAATTTTTTGGTAGCCTCCTATAAGAGTAAAAAATGCAAAAAAGATTTTCGGCTTAGAATTTCATAAAAATCTAGTAATTTAATTTTTTAAAGTAAAAATTTAAAATTTGTAAAGTGATTTTAAAATGCTACTCCTCCCCTACAAAAATTTACAAACAAGCATCAAATTTGATTTACAAGTACATCAAATTATGTATAACAAAAGTTGGTATGGGTTTTATGATAACATGATTGGTATTCGTATAATATTTATTTTATTAATGCTTATTGAAAATTCCTTGAAAATGTATAAATTCAGAGTTCAATTATTTTTTTTAAAAAAAATAAGTATTGCTTTGTTTCAAAAACACATACCAACTTTTGTTACAAGACTATTAGTAAGAGGTAAACAAAAAAATTCAAAGCATCAGGCACATTAGAAAGAAAGCCTTTGCATTTTAAATGAAGACAAACTAGTAACTTTATCTTTCAGAGGTAAGTAAGTTTCAAGTTTTGATTTGCCATAGGGATGTGAATAAAAACGACTGTAAAAGCTAACATAATTCTACGCTTTTTAAGTCTAGATTTTTCAAATTTTGGGAGTTTATAAAAAATATAAAGAATAATGTAGGCTAAAAAACTAAAATAGATTTCACTTTCTAAACGATTTTGTCAATTGAATCGTACTGTGTCTCCTTAAATTAATTTTTAATTAACCCTTACATCTTTCAAGCGAAAGAGTTTCTAAAAAATAATATTGTTTCAAGACGATTTGGATATTGGCTATTTCGTAGAGAAAAACAAATGAGAATCAACAACTTGTTTGATTTATCGTGAAAATATTGTATTTAAAAATTATAAATTTCCACATTACTATACTACAAAGCATAAATCTTTCACTGGCTCTTTTTCTCGAGGATATCTTTCGAAACGAGATAAATTGGTTTTCTTAAAAAATATTTGCAACAGCAACAAAATATATTGTGTGTCGATGGTAATATCACAAAATGTAGAGGTAATAAAAGCATCCTATAAATTTTTTAGATATTATATATATATTGATAAACACATGAAATTGTTAAGGATAAACATATGATTTCTACAGAAATTGTTAGAGTATTCTGAAAGGCTTCCGATTTACTCTTGTATCAATCCTGTTATTTGTTCAGATATTGTTAAGGTAAAATCAAAAAATATTTCAATAAATTTGAAACAAAAATGCACAAGCAAGTCTAAACTAATTTCGAAGAGATTGATTTCCGTCTAGACTAAAGTAAAAATTATTTGCTGCCATCCTGCACTTGATAAAGTAAGTCTGAAATAAAAATAATTTAGGATTTGTCGAAAGAAAAAATCAAACTATCAAAGTACATGATAGGCTTGTTTCCATGACACTAGAGCGCAAACAAGGGGCTTGGGATGACTGATGAAAAGAAATCGAAATTCTCCCATAACTGGGTAAAAAATGCGTAAAGCCTATTTTTTGTGATTTGAGTTTCATAAAGCTTATTATAGTCTTAAAATAAAATCCAAAATTATGAGTTTTAATATTTTAAAAACTTTTTCCATTTTAAGTGTCCTTGGTCTTATAGCGTCTCCCCCCCATTAACCCTTATGTTGCGGCCCACGTGAAATACTTCTGATATTAATGCGGTCCGTGGTAAAAAATATGTGTATATCTGGTTTAGAGTGTACAAAGAAGTAATTTGTTGGTTAATATTTCAGAGATAAACTTTTTTAAGTTCTTAGTCAAGTGAGAAGAGAGGTTTTAAAAATGCGAAATGCTTAAGATAATCAGAAAACTGTACCTACTATTGTCCTGGGTTACTTCAAAAATACTTCATTTCTATGTTATTACAAATTATCCTATAAAGTGTATTCATAAATCTTTGAGAAAACTCGATAAGGAAAGGATAGATCTGCATTGAAAGCAAGTAATAATTATAAATAAAAAAACTTTTAGTCAATTCCTTCTTCGTTAGAAAAACGTACTGGCGCCATCTGTTGTAGCCAGTTGTAACTTTTACCTAAATACCACTAAATAAATGTAAATTAAAAGATAAAACTAAATTAATGACTTAATATTTGAAAAATGTGTATTAACATAAAGGACAATTCACTACAAGTTTTAAAAAAAAATATTTAAAAACTTGAATGGATGAATACAAAGTATCTTATTAACTACTGAAAATTTGAACAAGATATATACATATAAATAAATATATATTGGGAGAGAATGAACTAATAGTAGGACTTGTGAAAAAAAAAACATTTCCTGAGTTTCTATGAAATATGAGAAACGGAATTTTTAGGAGTTTTTGTAAAAATACCGTATTAATTACAAAGCATATGTTTACAATATACAATTTATTTCGTACAGTGTTAAATTATAAATTTAAATGAACTATTTTTCGTTGATAAAGAATGAAATTCGATGCGAATTTGCAAAAATGTTGGTTGCGATTTATTTTTTTGGTTCGTGGGTAAGAAAAATTATATTAGATTTTAAATTTTTTTTGAGTACTTATCCTCGCTTTTGGTTATATATGTTATAGAAAAATTATTTTATTTTGAGCCTAAAATCTTTTAACAATGAAAACTAAGTTTTCTCTATTTTTTTACGTAAATTCAGCTCCTTTGTGACAATATAAATAATAAATTATTCTTTTTTTATTATTTTTCTGATAATCTCCATAACATAGACTCATTTCCACGTTCATAGGCTCTAACTAATATTTTATCCTCTTTATAACCGTCATTAACTCTAATAAACATCTTTAAATTTATTTTTTTAAGTTCGTTTTATCTGTTGATAAATATTTCTCTAGTCAATCAAATTGAACACAGAGTTATTGCTGCTTCAATAAGTTGTTTTTTAAGTATTCGTAAAAATTTCACGTTTTGACTCTAAAATAAGAAATTTTCTTAAAAATAAAGAGAGATTTGACTGACGTCGAAGTGGAAATTTTAACACCATTCATTAAAAACTTAAGCGCTTTAAATTGACAAATGAAAATTAATTTAACAATTTAAAAAAAGTGTCGTGAATATAGCAAGACACTTCCTAAAAATGTAATACTAAAATATTATGAAAAAAATACTTTGCCTATCCTGCTATTGTACTAGTGTATTCAATTCAACATTCAAATTGTATAATTGATCCTCTTCTTTTACAAATTTGGTTTTAATCTGTTAGAGAAATGCTTATCGATAAATAAGTATGCATATACGTATACAGTGGACAACAAAAAGTTTCGTACACTAGCAATTTTTTAGAAAAAATTAATGTTTTTGACTAATAAAAATTAATGTTTCGGAATTGTAATATTTTTATGATATCCACAACTTGTTCTTAGTAGAATGACAGAATTTTCTTTTAAAAATTGTATAACTATTAATTTTAAAAAAAATTAAATAATCCAAAAACTACTTAAGATTACGCCACAAAAATCTTCCTACACTTAACAAAAACCTCAATATAGCTTTAAATATTGCATTTCATTCTTAATTTAGTACTATATAGGATATTTTTCAGTGTCCAAAACAATATTTAAACGTCTCGGTTTGGATTTAATTAGTTTTTGTAATTTTTGCATCCATTTTCCACCATACTTTTGTGATTATTGATTTTACTTCAATCTATGCGTTTATATGTCAAATTTTCTTTTTTTCCTCAATCAAATTATCACCAAATTTGTTCTACAGGGCTAAATGAAGTGATTGAGGAAGTGCTTTCAGAATTTGGGGACAGTTATAGAGACCTCAGCGGCCTAGGAGTAGAGCAGTGTGCTTGGCGTCATTATCATGTTAAGAAATGAAGTCGTTTCCAATATCCAAATTTTGAGCAGATAATTTAGAACTTTTCTTTTAAACATTAAACAGAGATCATGATTCCCAATATTATCAAAAAATACCAAATTACCTAATCCTGAAGCCAATTTACACCCCATGCAAGTACACCTCCACCTTCATACTGAAGCATGGAGGTGGACGGGGTTCGTGTTCCATCTAAATTTATAAGATTAAATTCCTCAATTTTTCGATTAAATACTATTATACGCCCATCGGAACTAAAAATGTTGAATTTTCTGTCATCCCAATAAATTTGCTGCCAATGTTGATTTTTCTTAAACTCAACTCCAAGGATCTAGTTGGATCAATGAACCCTGAAGGCGGAAGTGCTCTTACGTGGGGGAGTAAATCGGCTTCAGGATTACGTAATTTGGTATTTTTTGATAATATTGTGAATCATGAGCTCTATTTAAATATTTTAAAGATAATTTTTTTAAATAATCCGTTCAAAATTTAGATATTGGAGACTTCAATTTTTAACTGTATAATGACACCAAGCGCACTACTCTCAATGTAGACCGCTCTCTATAACTGTCCCAAAATTCTGAAAAAAAACACCTCAATCACTTTTTTTAGTCCTGTAGAACATATTTGGAGAGAATTTGATTTTAAAAAAGAAAGCAAGTGACATATAAACACATAATCTGACGTAAAAACTATAATCACAGAAGCATGGAGGAAAATCAATGCAGAAATTACAAAAAAACTAAATGTTGAGACTTTTATCAAGTGTACGATGACTGTTGTGGCGTAATTTATTAGCTTTTTGATTATTAGTTTTTAAAAATAATAGTTATACTATTTTTTTTAAAAAAAAATCAATGTCCTTCTATTAAGAACAAGTTGCAGATATAAAAAAATTACTGTTCCAAAATATTAATTTTTATTAGTAGAAAACATTAAATTTTATAGAAAATTGTAAGTGTACGAACACTTTTGTGGTCCACTGTATGTAGCAAACGATTTTTCTATTCCTACCATCAGTTCACACTCTTCCTATAAATGTATACCTTGTTAGAATTTTCAATAGTTAACAAAATACTTTTTATTCATCCACTGAGGTTCGAATGAATTTTTTTAATCTCTTAGTGGACGACACTTGATGGGAAAAAAGTTTTTTCAAATATTAACTCTTTAACTAAATTTTATTTTTTGAAATTTATATTTATATTGCGTTATTTCTAATGAAGTTACAACTAACTACAACAGATGGCACTACTCTAATTCAAATATACATTTTTACACTTGTAGTGGATGACACAATGTTAACACAGAAAAATATTTTTCAAACACTAATTCATTAATTAAGTTTAATTAACTAAAATAAAACTTTTCTTTGCTGACCTAAGTTGAAATTGACATTAAACAAAATTATATAATTATATAACTTTTTAATTTACAAATCATTTGCTATAATCTTGCTTTTAGAATTATACACTTACATTTACTAAAAGATTTATAAAAAATATAAACCAAACTACCAAACGAGATATTTTAACTATGTCATTTATAAATGATTAGAAAGCATAATTTTTCTTAGGTTAATTTATTAAAATATTTTGCAACAAGAAATACCTCAGCAGTTGTGTGCTTGATAATTATTCTCCTAAATATTGTAATTAATTTTAAAAAGTCAATAAATTCTAAAAATTATCTTTCCCTAAACAATGAAATATGTTTTATTGATTTTTCTCGCAATTTATTAAACTACATCTTACGAAACTGTTAAGATAAAAAGTCGAGTCTTCCTTCGAAGACGTGAAATAATGACTCAAATTTAGAGTACAAGCGTGAAGGACATTTTGACATCGATTCTTTCAGGCTTTATTGTTAATAAATGTTTCTCTGATCAAAAATAACTGATTGGAGAGGGGCAGGAGCGTTACTAAGATATTTTCCAAGAATTCGTGAACATTATTATACTTAATAATTTAAGCTCTACGTTGCGGAAAAGTAATATTTTTCAAAACCCTTATGCAGATTTAATTACTCAGAAATGTATCGTCTAGGAGTAATTTAATTAATTCACAAATATCGGTAAATAATATATTTAAAATTAACATAGGCTCTCTTGAAATAAAGATTATTGAGAAATTTTTACATTGATGATTGAAGGTATGATTTGTCATTAATCGCTTAAATCAAAATTATTTTTTAAATTTAAGATTTCGTGTGCAATTTTTAATCTAGTTTTTGCCATTTATGTAGAAAATGAATAATATGAGTCACGACAAATGTAAATGATGAAATGTACTATAACCGTTTTTCAGTACACGTAAAATAAAGAGTATTAAGCAGTTCGCAAATGAAAAGATATTTATTTAATTCTTATTTTATTGCATTGTTTAGTATTTGTTTAATTTTTTGCAAAATGAATGCTGCATTAAATATATAATTTGAACTTTTTAATTATTAATTCGTTATAAATATATACCCAAAGATCTTCATTTCCTCATTAATATCTGTGTAACTTTTTTTTCTTGTAATTCAGTACAAATAATAATAAGATTTTTTTTTGTTTTTTGCTCAGAGTCAATTTTCAAAATATAAGAAAGTTATTTAAATAATTGTATTGTATTTATAACAATTGTATAACAACGGTAATTACTTTTGTGTGTAACAGGAAAAACAACTCGACAATTAATTTCATTTTTAGAGAATAATTATCTTTTAATTCACAAAGACTTTATTAATTGGAATAGCTTCAATAATTAATAAGAAGTAAAATTTTTCGTATGATTGTTTTTTAATTGCTGAGAAGCTAGTAAAAAGTTTTGTAAAAAAGTAATAAATGAAAAAGGATGATTTTTTTTTTTGTTACAGATTAAGAATATAATTCGGAAAAATTTCATTTTTTAAGACGATTTCGTATTTGAACGCATCTTTACTGCAAACACAGTTTTTACGTTAACACCCAATAATAATCTATTTACAAATGGCCCATTTTAAATTATATGAAGTTGTGAAATTGGTTTCTGAGGTTAACTGAAAATTTACTTAACAGTAAAGAGAAAGAAAACACATATTTTCTTTTTTTTCGAGTGCATTAGTGACAACATTAGATTAATTAGAAAGAACAATAAAAGAATGAAAAAGATCTAGTTCATTTAATCATATATATGATGCGATATGACATTGATTTGCTAGGAAACTAAGACTTAATATTGCATTTCTGATATATTTTTAAATCAAGTTTTTTAGAACATTTTCCTAATGGTAAAATACATGTTTACTTTTCTAATAATCAATTAATAAAGAAATTCCAATTGGAAGAAATAGTGTTGCTTCTAATGCCACCTGTCTGACGTAGTCAGATCGAGGCCCTCAAAATTCATCCTGGCAAGGAGCTATAAGTACGCCTGCCAATGGCCTTGAGCACCAAACAGGTAGCAGGAGGAATTAGCTCGGAGAAATTCCCCAAAGGGACGATAGATGGCGGCACCACCTATCTCCAACTCCACAATTTAAGCATGGAACTGAAGGGGAGGGAAGTATTCTCCACTCCCCTGCACTCGTGATTCAGCCCACAAGAGTTTCGGACCCACTGATTTAACGAGCACGTACTCCGTGTATACTCGGAGGGTATTTGGTGGCACGGGCATCGAACCCAGGCCTTCCTGTCTGGAATTCGATGCTCTAACCACTAGGCTACCCACGGCCCAGGAAAGCAGAAATAGTAAATTTTCTGAATGATTACTCTTGAATCTTGATGAATAATTTGTGATGTCAACGAAGAAAATATGTAATTATATACGAGGATGATCGGAAAGTAAGTTTCCCCTGTCGGCTGTGATCAGAGATGAGTACCAATGTCAAAAAATAGGATGAGACATTAAAGATAAGACGTAAATTTATTTATTCACATAAATACCAAGTACATTGAGACAATCATCATACCACTTAAAAAGATTAAAAAAAAACCTGCAGGAAAACTCAGAGCTTTGAATTCGGAAGAAACTTTTACATTTGAGTGGTCTTTTTGGAGGTTGAAACCATGAATGCTACGCGTTTCTGTGCCACCTTGTCGAAATTGAAAGATGTAATTCGAAAGAAGCTGCTTAGGCTTCTCAAATCTGGTGTTTTGTTGTAGGATGACAATGTGAGACCACACTCGGCGAAGACAATGCAAAACCATATTGCAACTCTTATTAGGAAGCCCCTACATCATCCGCCATACAGTCATGATCTCTCACCAAGTGATTTTCATCTTTTTTCCGGCTTTGGAAGCAATGCTGCAGCCAAGCAAGCCATTAAATGCTTCTTCCATATGCAAAGCCTTGAGATTTTGTTGGAGCGTTCTTCGAAGCTTATCAAGAGGTGTGACAAATGTCTTAATATACTTGGTATTTATGTGGAAAAATAAAGTTACGTCTTATTTTTAATGTCTCATTCTATGTTTTGAATATTTCATACTCATTTTTGACCACAGTCGAGAGGGGAAACTTATTTTCCGACTCACCCTCGCAGTAAACGTAGATCAATTTTACTCATATATATATATTCCTACAATCTTTGTTAAATGTCTCTCTACGTGACCTAATTACTTTTGCACACTGATTAAAATTTTTTCCGCATACATATCGTAAGAAAGTAAAAAATATCCATTCTCACTATTAAGTTATTAATAATCTATGTTTAAAAAGGGATTTACTCATAACGAGATTACCAGAACTAATAGACCTACATACTTGAAGTTTGATCAACACGTTTCTTTTGTTGAATAAAGATATGCTAAAAATCGGTATTGAGAAAATTTGCTGAAAAGAGATAATTTAGGGGACGCTATAGATTTTTTTAAAAAAAATCTTAGTTTTCAACTACTAGACCTGCAGACTTTCAGTTAAGCATGGATCTCTCTATTGTTTAGTAATATCCTCTAAGATTATGTTCTTTGTAAACTGACTAACGGAACATGTTGATAGATGTTTATTAGTGTAAAGGATAAATATGTTTCTACTTTATACAAACTTAGTCCAAAAAATCGTAAATATATTATTGTTCGAAATCCACAGAGCAAGAAATTGGAAGAAAAAGAAAACTATTTCGATTTGCAGATAAGGGTCTTAGAATTGTTTATGGCAACTCACCGGGTATAATGATCGGTGACTCTGACTGCTCTGCTGAAAGGCTTGGGTTCAAATCACAGAGAAGGCACGGAAAGAAATGAATACATAGTGCCTTTGCAAAATGGTGTCATTCTAAGCAGCCATCGGGCCGCAAGTCACTCGTGAGGTTGGTGGAAGGGGAAGAGATGTGGAAGATCCTTGACCACCCCAGGAAGTTCAACCTAAAAATTGGGATGGAACTGAACCGTATCTTACTGTCACATGCATGGTGCTCAAAGCTGCGGCTAACGATAGACGTACAAATTTCTTCTTGTTACGATGAATTGATCAGACCCTCGATATGGCACTGCCGATCAGTTGGTATTAGTAACAACAACAGAAATGTTTCTACGGGTAAGAGAAATTCAAACTTAAATAAATTTATGACAAACAAAAGAGTAAACTTGTTATTTAAATAAACAAGGAACGATATTTTAAAGCGTAAAAAAAAATATTTGCATTTATAAATTCTATACTTTGAAGAGGACCATGAGTAAATTTGTCTATTGAAGCAATTGAATTAAATGCTAAAACTGTTTTTACCCATTGGATTACTGCGAATTCCAAGAAGTGCTTATTAATGATATTCTTATGCACACATATAATCAATCCTTTGACGATTAAACATCACGAATTTTCAAAATACAGTCGTTCCTCTTTTAACGAAGTCACTAAATTACACAAAAAAAGTTCATTATATAGAAAATTCGTTCTATAGAGATTCATCTTTCAATATACTTTATAAACCCCATAAAACAAATTTTAAATTTATAAACACAACATATTAAAAAAATTATATTATTCCCACCTTTTTATAAATTAATATCTCATATACATCGAGAAAAAGAAAGAAAGAAAAAGAAAAAAACAAACAAAAACTGCAAGGAATACAAGGAAGAAGTATGTCAATGAATATAATGTATTTTCAACATTAAGAAAATAATTGTATGTTAAAAGTAATCAATTTTATCGACATTTTCTAATTTAAAGCATACAGGTAATTTTAAACATACATTATTTAATAACTAGAAAATCTAAACATACTTTATACTACAAGCGTATTTAAATTTAATCACTCATAAAATTTGTTAATTTTGTTTGAAAAATTGATTTGTTTCATAATATACGCCTCACATCTTTGCAATGCACCAAAAATACTTTCATTTGTCACTTTCCGTGTCTTTTCTTAAATTTTTCTAGCCAGCCATTGCTATCTAGAAATGGGTCGTATTCCAATGTCTTCACAAACTGAAGAGCTTTTTTTATTACGAAAGGTCTAGAGATTGGAACATTTTTAAATCGCATTGTGCGTATCCACTTCATAACTTCCTGGTCGACATCTTCATAGACACATGGTCTGAAACGCTTTAAACAAAAATTCGATAAATTATAATTTTGTAGCTTATATCGATTTTTTATAGTAGATGATAAGCTGCTTGGAGGAATACCGAATTTTAAAGCAAAATCCTCTTAACTTTAAAAATAGGGAAGACAAAATATGGAATCCTAAAGGGGGAAAAAAGTTCGTTTTATAGAAATAGCACTTCGCTATAGGAAGGTTATTTTACGAAGAAAATAGTGAAAATACCTTTGTGCAAGAGAAAAGTTCACCATACAAAAGTTCGCAATATAGAGGTTCGTTCTATAGAGGTTCGAATGTATATCTAAATATGAAAGGAACATTTTAAAGTTTTATTTGAATGCGAAAAGAAAATGTAAGGAATGTGTGAAAAACATATTTTAAGGTGGTCATGCTTTGTTTTTTTTAATATACGTATAGATGTGCATTAAATGTAAAAAAATGTTTTTAACTCTGTTACTGGGTCTTACGTTACTATCAACTAATAATCCTCTTTGGGAATCTTTGGGCCAGTAATCGCGTTATTTCATAGCCATCCCTCTCAAGAAGAAACCAGGAGATCCAAATTAGCTAGAGTATATATAGTTGAAGTTTAATAATTGCGTAGATTAGAAAGAGAAGGAGCGGAGTCACTGAAAGCTGTGTCAATAAGGTAAGAATTAGAATTACGCCGCGTTAAGATAGGATTGTTATGATGGGGTTAATTAAATTCAAAATATTCGGATTTCGTACACTTATTTGCATAAGCTTGGCGCTCTCTTTATATCCCTCCATAGGTTCCCTTAATAGATTGCTTGTTCTGGAATATTATTTTGGATAGTAATAAATTAGATTTATCACATGGTTGTAGTGTTGGTCATCCAGCTTTCCCTCCTACAGATAGATCTAGGTCAATTAGATGACGAGGTAACGTCCCCTTGGGGTAAGCCGTTACAACACATAGTAAAATAATTTATTTTTCCCGCATTGATTTAAAACCCTTGTAAAATAAAAACAGAAAAAATAGCTTCATCAAAAGCTCTTTTTAATGATTGTCTGTGGAATTCTTTTGTAAGCTTTGCCGTATGAGCTATAAAAAAAGTCCTAACTAAAGCAAATGTTGACAGAACAAGTTATTCTCCGTTTACGATTTATAGTTAAATATTTAAGCAAGCTAATTTTTCACGGTAAGAAAAGGGATTTTCTTAATGCTCACATATTTTATACAGTAAAAAATTTAAAAAAAAGTTTATTTATTTTGAAAAAACAAAATTTCCATTTTAAACTTCAGTAATAAAACTGATACTCATTAAGTTGAGTAGGACTTGTTTACACAAATGTCTGCAATTAAAGCAAAAAATGCTGTAATTATCAGAAGCAAAATTAATTTTGATATTTTTTTAATGTAGATGCTTATGATACATTATTTGAGAAATATGTTTTTGAGAAAACACACGGTATGTTTTAATTAATTAATGTTTAATATAAGAATAATAAACAAACCCCGAATGTTTTTTAATAAACATGTTATCAGTTTACAATAACTGAACATTTACCATATAAATAGTAAACAACAGAACATGTTTGTTTATACGCTTTAAGTAATAAATAGTATAATAACGAAAAAAAATATATTATAATCATTTTATTTCTCAAAAGGTTAATAGATCTTTCACAATGATTCCAAATTCAAAAATAAGATAATTTTTTGAAGCATGAGTAACATTTGTTATATTAAATAAAATGTTACTAAGAGTAATAGCGTATAGATAAATGAAGTCAAACATTTTAAGTCAAATTATTTGAAATTTAATTGGAACTTAAAATAATTCGATGGAAAAAAATTCAACTTCGGATAAAATATTTGTTAAGTGACTCGTAATGAATAATTTTTTTTAGGAATCAAATATTTCATATTACATTTTCACAAATGTTAGGATAAATGCTTTTCAATTTCCACTATTAATTATCTCTCTTCCTATATATATATATATATATATATATATATATATATATATATATATATATATATCATGTTCAAATTTTAAACGTTAATAAAATACTTTCTATTCATCCAATTAAATTCAAATGCATTTTATAGACTTGTAGTGGATGACACTTAATGTTAATGCAATTTTTCAAATATTTATTCATTAATTAAACTAAAAGATGAATAAATGGTAACGAACAAACATAATAGTCCAACAATATATATACAAAGGGAAATTGTTGTTTGTAGCCCTATAGAGCAATGGATAGCGCGTGACTTCTAATTCAAAGGGCTTGGGTTCAAATCCCACATGGGGTGGCTTAATTTCTGAGAATGTAATTTTGTTTTTACTATACTCACATTAGAATAATTAAATTTAATTAATGAAGAAATAATAAACAAAAGAAAATAGTCCAACGCCATATATAGAATGGAAAATTGGAAGGAAAATTTTGCGCTTTCTATTTTTTTAACTTAATATTGTAATTCAATTATATGTATATACATATTTATATAAATATATTGTAACTATTTAATAAATAAAACAAAAATTTTCTTTGTTGAACTAAATTGTAATTAACTTGTTTTGTAATGTAAAATATAATAAAATAATAATAATTAAATGATAATTAAAATAGATTCCAATCTTGAGCGACTTACTTCTGTGTGTGTTCTTGAGTTCATCTTCAATATAAAAGGGGTTTATCACATCGAACTAAAAGTAATATTTCTTTAGTAGAGAAAAATTGTACTTAAATATAAGAATTGTATTCCATCTAAAAATAGAATTTCCCCAAGAACAAACATATATTTTAAAATAAAAACAAACACAGAATTTAATTTTCCAACTATTAGACTTAAGGATGCTTGCCAAATAACAGATCTCTTTCGTTGAGTATCGATCCACTAAAAATTGGTTTTTATATAACTCCATTTTGAAGGATTACGGGAGCGTAAATATAATTAAACAGATTCACATTTAGGAAAATTCAAATCCTAACATTTTTTTAAAATCGTGTGGAGAAGATTATAACAGAATGTCCTTCAACACACACCATCCTGAAACATCCAGTGAAGAGGACGGGCATTGACTTGTAAGGGCATAAAGATTACATGGATTTGAATTTAAATACATCTTTTTTTTAATGTAAACGCCAAATGAGTGAATGAATATTAACGTCGCACTATTCAGCTACTCGAGGGCTTTTGGCTTCGTTATTTTGAATCATGGTCAAGTGACGAGGACGACAGCTTAGCTGCATCCCTCTCCTAACTTCTTCACCAAACCAAAGGGAGGGCGTTTGAGCAACGACTCCCTACACGGCGGATCATCAGTGGTACTAGTCTCGAAATCTAGACAAGCCGCTTACGTGTCCATTACCTTGACCACTATGTTACTGCGGCCACAAATTGTGAGCGAAGAATATCTTTCATGCATGTTGAGTCTTTTAAGTTTTACCACCATATGGTGATATTTGCATTTTTTTCATGAAGGTTTTCAACGCATAAAGTAACAATAACCAACACGACAAGCCAAATAAGTGATTGAGTGAATGAATATTAACGTCACACTGTTCAGCTACACGGTGGCTTTTGGCGACGAACCTGGTAATTTTGAACCATGTTCAAGTGACGAGGACGATACCTGAGCTGGCACCCCCTCTTCCAGCTACCGCAACAACGTTTGCGCTGTCGACAGATGTTACGTGCATCACTCATCTACACGGAAGGTCTTTAGTGGTACTGGGCTCGAATTCCTGACATGCCAGCCACAACCCGATACCTTGACCATTCGGCTACCGCGGCCACTCGAAAAGATGAAATTCTGTGTGAGCTATATTTTTCAATTCCCACTATTAGCTTACAATCTCCCTATATGTATTTTGTTCAAATTTTCAATCATTAATAAAATACATTTTAAAGAGCTCAATTGCGTTCAAATTTTATATGCACAGTTGTTTTGGGTGAGAATATGATAATTTAATTACATTTAATCAAAATTATTTGACGGAAACGAATTATTTAATGAATTACAGATTCAGTCACATTAGCTTCATTTTTAGCGACTTGAGTAAAAATTTTAAAAGAATTTTTCCCCACGTTTAATGTATTCAGTTGAAATGAAATTTTGTATACGCGATTGTTTTAGATGACAATAGGATACTGTAATGATAATTAATAAAAATAAATTAGCACTTAATTCTGTGATTCTGTCATATGCATGTATACATTTATATTAATTGTAATTATTTGATAAATAGTAATGAAAAAATAAAAATTTCTTTGTTGACCTAAATAGGAATAAACTTTAAAAAAAATTACTTGTTCAATGCTTGTTTAATTACTTATATTACTTGTTTAATATATAATTAAAAAATTTTAGCTTCAAATTTTTTTATTTGTTTAGATGACTTCGAAGAGTTGATGCATCAGATAACTATCACATTTTTAACTGTTATAATTATGTAGCTCAGTGTTATTTCTAATTTTCACAAAAATTATATCACAATTTCATAGTTTTATAGAACAAGAATTAAATTTATCATTTTAAATTCATTCAAGTATTCTTATCACTATCTAAGAAACTTGAAGCTTAAAAAATACACAGTGAACTGTTCCAATAATGTTAGTTAATTCTTAAATGTACTTTATCAGTTATTTTTATAGAATACTTCTAGGATTTTTCAATTAAACTAGAGCTGTACCTTTCTATAAATAATGAACAGGGCAAATATCGTGGACAAATAAAATATTTGAATGTTCAATATTTATTTTCTGTGCTCTGTAGAAGATCTATAGAATTCGAAAAAAAAGATAGATATTAGGAATATATTGACTATCCACACACACACACACTCGAGTATCTATACATCGCTCTTAAATCATACAACAGATTTAGAAGGAATCTAAAGCCTTAGAAAATAATAACTCTGTTTTATATTTTATTTATAACACATTATTCCATTTTTTTAATCAAAATGAGTGACAGAAAATTCGTTCGAAAAATGTATTTTTATAAACCTTTGAATAATTCTAAAACAGAAAACGTTTCATTCCTTTGAATGTATAACCCCTCGATGTTTTCAAAAGTTTATCTGCATTGAAGTCATACGTAAGACTGCAACAAATCCCACGGTAACCTTACTACAGGAAGCTGCCTCTCGTAAAACACAAATCGTTTCCCGAGTTTTGATAGCAGCCTCAATAATTCCAGTTTTTCTTCCGATCCATCCTGACCACCCCTTACAACACCCATTTATCAATGCTCCAGAGTAGATTTTTTTAACTGCTGGCATAGCAGAATGAGAACTTTTTCTGCTAACAGAGTCACTATCAAGTCTCTCTCAACTTGTTTTGTCATTCATTATTTTACCTAGAACTGAGCAACATACTTTTTTTTCGTTTTCAAATTTGACAGTATACCTCAGATTATTTTAGATCATACCACCACGGTGTATAAAAATGATTCCCGTGAGGCAAAAAGCATATTCTTCTTAGAAGAAATTTAAGAAACACAGCCTAAACGTTTTATGATAGGATTTTTTATTTCCTGTTTGGGATTTATTCGATGAAAATGGTATAATTCCTTACAGAGAATAACTTTGACTATAAGAAAAAAAAATATGCTTGGCATCCAAATTGAAAACTTTTAGACATATGTTCATTTTATATACAGTAATATAAAGCTCTTTTTCTTCAAACTCTTTTTGTAAATATATAATTTTTTCAAAATACAAAACTTTACTCGCAAAAAATATATATATTCTTTAAAAAAATGTATATATGCTTTTTAAAGGAAAATGTAAGTTTTTGCATTATTTTTAAGAAGCTCCCATCAAAGGAATTTTTAATAATAGATTTTGAAATATAAATGGAATTGAAAGATAAAGAAATATAAATTGGATTTCAGATTAGGGGTTTTCAATCTTTAACGCCCAAGGACTATATCAAAAAATTCAAATGATTCTCGGGCCACACGAGTGTCAAAAAAAAGAATATGGTAAGGAAATTTAAATAATAAAGGGTAAATTTGTCTTACAAGGCTACAACAGAAAATAGATGATGTTACACACAGATTTGTATACATATATTCATTTCAAAAACTTAAATGGAAAAAGAATTAAAATACTTGGCGTGTTAAAAATAAAAATCCATCTTTTCTTCTGAAACATTATGATATTTCATGCATATATATACATATATATATATATGGCATCTAGCAAATCCAATGTCATCTAACAACGCAGTCTTCGCGCGCAGGCGCAGCTAATCAGAACTGAAACTTTGAGTACTTTAGAGAAAAGCAGAGAGAAAGACTGAGGTGCGCGAGCAGGCGTTACCGTCGTCACATCATGGAAACCTATCTGTTAGAATAGCTACCTTTTTTTTAATTAATTTTTGTTAAGTTTTAAATAAAATAGAAGAAAGACAAATGTCTTGGACCCCTTGTTGTCTCCCACAAATTATGGGGGTTCGGCCGGGATCGATAAAATTTCGATTTTGATGAAAGTTTGGAACGCGTGAACTAAAGCAGCGTCCGTGGAGGAGACGCGCCGCCATTTTTTTGAAACTTCGTTCAACCTGTGTAGAGGTTGAATTCTTCATTGGAACCCAGTGTGAATATTCCGCCTGTGTAGAGGCCGGAACTGTCAATTCGAACAATAACCTGCGAAGAGGTGAGATCTGTGGAATCAACGTTTTTCTTCAAATGTTGGATACATCGTTTGTGCGAGCAACAAGGGAGCTAGAAAAAAAAAGGTAGGGTCTTTCCATATTTTTTCTAAAATGTATAAAAACGCTCTTAAAGAGGATCTCATAAGAGTTGTTGAGGATCTAGACGGTACTGTGGAGAGTACGGACACCATAGCTAAACTAAAGACTAAAATTGAGAAGAGTAGTACATTTGAAAGTGATCCAGATTTCGTTAAAACTTTAATTAAAAACTGTATAGATGAGAGGGTATCGCGAAATGAAAGAGAGGCAACTTTAGAAAAACAGAAAATTGAGCTCGCTAAACTTCAGTTAGCACAATTAGAAAAAGAAGTCGAACTTCAAACGGCTAAAAATGAAGCATTAAGTTTAAATCCTGCAGCTAAAGTCGAAGAGAAACAGTTCGAAAGAAACATAGAAAATTTGATGAAAAGCATTAAAACTTTATCTCTTCCTGTTCCCACCAGATCTGAAAATTTTATTCTGTTCTTCCAATCATTAGAACGCGCATTTTTAACCAAGAAATTAAATGACGAATATAAATCTGAAATTTTAATAAAACTTCTGGGCGAAAGAGCTCATGTGTTGTTGTTGTTGTGGCTAATGCCACCTGTCTGACGTATTCAAAACGAGGCCCACGAAATTCATCGTGGCATGGGCAAGAGGTACGCCTGTCGTTGGCCTTGAGCACCATACAGGTGACAGTGCGATTTAAGCTCAGTGAAACTTCCCCGAAGGGACGATAGATGGCGACACGACCTCTATCTCCACCTCCACAATTTCTGCAAGTGAACTGAAGGGGAGGGGAATATTCTCCAGTTCCTGCGTTAGTGAATAAGCCCACAAGACTACGGACCCACTGATTTAACGAGCACGTACTCCGTGTGCCCTCGGAGGGTATTTGGTGACATCGAGCATCGAACCCAGGCCTTCCGGTCTGGAGTCCGATGCTCTAACCAGAAAGAGCATCATTATGAAAGAGCTCATAATATCTTATTGTATATTAAAAAGGAGGAATTAAATGACTATGAAAAACTAAAATCTATAGTACTCAGAGAATTCCAAGTAACCCCTCGCGAGTGTTTAAACTCATTTAAAAATGCTGTAAAATCATCAGGCGAGACATACATCCAATTTGCTGCAAGATTGACGGCAAACTTCCAATATTATTGTTCGTTAAGAAAAGTTAATTCCTTTGAATCTCTATGTGATCTTTTAATTTCTGATAAATTATTTGAAACTTTAAATAAGGAAACCGCAACTCATATTGGCATTCGAGAAGCAGAAGATTGGTTTAGGCCTATTGATTTAGCTAAAGAGAGTGCGATATTTATATTTCATCTAGAAGCGGATCACGTAAGGAAACTCTTATTGCTTGTGGATATACCGAAGACCCCTTTAAAAATAGATCACGAAACTATAAACCAGAGATTAAAGATAACTATCCCCAATATCTTGAAAGACAAAATAAAAATTGCTATATATGCGGTGATTCATCTCATTACGCAAGAGATTGTGAGAAGTGTTTTAAGCCTAAAGAATCTAACAGCCACATCCATAATAGAAAAACGCGAATACTTTGAAAGTCAAGAGCGAAAAACAAAACGATTAGTTCGCACAGCTCCAATATGTAAACATTTTTGTAGAAAATCAGCCCGTAACAGCCTTGACTGATTCAGGTTGCCAGATCCCAGTTCTAAATTCCTCACTAATTAGAGTGAACAAACCTTCCGAAGAAATAATAACATTAAGCTCATGTTTTGGCGAACAGCGTATGGTAGAAGTTAAGCCAATAAATATTTCTCTTAATCAACACTCTAGCAGTTTAAGAGTTCAAATGGCAATATCACCGACTTTGACCGAAGAATTTATTATACATCCCAGTGTATATACTGAAATAAAGAAACTAAGCCACGCAAAGAGCGATGTTTTATTGAATGAAAGTGGATCCTCTTTGGGTGCTTATTCTAATTCTATTTTTTATGTTGCAAATGTGATAGAAAACTCTATTTATGATTTGTCACGTGTTAAAAACTTTAATACTAGAAATGATTTTAGTTCTCTAATTAAGAATTATAAACCTAATAAAATTAAGAGTACTAAGTTAAAAATGAATATTATATTAAAAGATGTTATTCTTGTGTGTCAGAGAGCCAGACGTTTATCTTGCTCTGATAACATTTCACCTATGGAGACTAAACATAGTCGGTTCGCAATGCTCCGGAGGATCTTCGAGCCCTGGCAGTGGAAACGGAAGAAAAAAACCGATCGTTTTGAACAGACGTCCAGAACTCTAGAGAGAAAAAGAGAAAAGGAATAAGTACCGCTGCGGACAGCGTACACAGGCAGGCTGGCCGTTGTGGCATCCAGCAAATTCAATCGTCATCTAACAACGCAGTCTTCGCGCGCAGGCGCAGCTAGTCAGAACTGAAACTTTGAGTACTTTAGAGAAAAGCAGAGAGAAAGACTGAGGTGCGCGAGCAGGCGTTACCGTCGTCACATCATGGAAACCTATCTGTTAGAATAGCTACCTTTTTTTTAATTAATTTTTGTTAAGTTTTAAATAAAATAGAAGAAAGACAAATGTCTTGGACCCCTTGTTATCTCCCACACATATATATATATATCAGTAGCGCACACAGGAATTTTTCAATGGGGGGTGTCCGGGGTCAAAAGTTCACCATTCTTGTATCATGCTCCTTTTGATTTAGTCGAATTTCGGGAAGAAAACAAAGTAAGAAACCAACTATAGAATAAATAATTAGACTTAATTAATAACAAATATTTAATTAAGTTTTACGTACTCTATACTTAGAATTATAATCAATCGGGGAAAAAAATCGAGTGTTTTGTGTGTGGAGGGGTCTGGACCCCCAGGTCCCTCCCCTTGTGTGCGCCACTGATATATATATATAAATATATATATCATGCATATATACACAAGTGGCAAGTGGCATGTAACTTACGGAGTGCCTGCCCCGGAACGGGGCGTACCTCCTCATCAGAATTTTAGGATTAAGGGCCGAAATAGTGATTTTACTTAAAGTTAATTTTTAAAAGATATAATAAAAATGGGCAGAACAATTCTGCTGGAACGGCGACAGAGTGAATCTGTCGGCCGAAGAAACAGTCGCACCACTTTCCTGCGATCTGATTGGCTGAGGCCGTTCGCTCGCAGAGAAGTGGGCGTGGAAATGGAATTGGGTCGATCCGAAAATAAACGACCCGAGCAAAGGAGATCTTGAATTGAAATTCAAAGGATCTCATGCAAAAATAGGGGAGAAAACAAATTTTGAATAAAAATTTAATGAACCAACTTGCACTCTTGCCGGGATAAAGGGGGGGTGGGGGTAGGACTAAAAAGATAGAAAAATGAACATCGGTTTTAAGGAAAAATAATGACGCAATGAAGTCATATATGTGATACAATCATGAGTAATAATTGATAGATGTAGATATGGAATGTCCAGTTCTCAAAAATATAAGCGGTCGTTCGAAGGAACGATTTAATTAATGATTGCTGGACGTGAAACGAATTTTAAGAGAGCTCTAGATAGTACAGAATCGTGCCTCCATCTGGTGGCCGAAAAGGAAAGCTGAAGCGTGAACACCGCACAATTGAATCCAATGAGGTCACCCTCCTGGATTCCGACCGCGGTGTTCGCTGCTTCGGAAAACGTTAATTCCGCGACTCTCGGCGCGGAGCTAGGAATTACTTGCTAAAATGAGAGTATTTAATCTTGAAGTAGGAAGTTTAAGTTAAAAATTAAGTTATTTTAAATTTTTTTTTTTTTTTTTTTAAATAAGTTCCCAATGATCAATAATTTAAACCCGAAGCCTTTTGGCTTGGGGGAAATTTATAAAGTCGTGCTCAAGAAGCGCTCTGGGGCGTTTTTGAGACGATGGCACTGCGGGATCGTATGCAGGCTGGTTTCTAATTAACTCATTGGGAACAGAAGGAAGTTTATCGAAGAACCTTTTAGAAAGGTTCTTTATGTGAGGTAAAAATGGTTTAATTTTTTTAAATCACGATAAATGACTTCATTGCGTACGAACCAAGGAGCATTAACGATTTGTCTCAAAAATGAGTTCGTCAGCGTGTGTAGCTTCTTTAAGTGGCACATGCCGGCGGATCCCCAAATTTGTGATCCGTACGACATGACCGGTCGGATTATAGATTTATAGAGCAAAACCTTATGCCGGATCGCAAGTTTACTCCTTCGGGAGATAAGCCGTTTGAGAACGGCATGAACAGCCTGCGCTTTTTTGCGAGTCTGTTCTATGTGGTGGGCAAAAGTTAATTTTGCGTCTAGAAACAACCCTAGGTACTTTGCAACACGTACCCAGGGGACGGGTTGGCCAAAAATTTGGACGGGGGTTAAACCGACTGGTAGTCGGGGTCTACGCGTAAACATGAGGCAAGCACTTTTACTGGCATTAACTTTTATTTTCCAGTCTGTAAGCCAGAGTTCTAGCAAGGATACGTAGTGTTGCAGATTAGAGATCACAACGGAAAATCTCTTATTCTGTGTGATAATTGCAGTATCATCGGCAAACATTGCTAAATGCGATAGATCAGTTTGCGGCATATCATTAACGTACAGAGTAAATAACAGAGGCGAACTCTGTTATTTACTCTGCGGAAGGCCGCTTCTGATTGGTCGAGGCGAGGAGAGCGTTTTATCTACTCTCACTCGGAATGAGCGATCGGAGAGAAAGCTATGAATGGACTTGATCAGGGGGGGAGGAAAGTCAAGTCGTATGAGCTTGATTAGTAAGCCATCATGCCAAATTTTATCGAAGGCTTTGGCTATGTCCAGAAAAAGTATACCCGTGGCCTCGTGCTTGGCAAAGCCACTGTGAATCAACTCCGTTACTCTGAGCAGTTGATGAACTGTCGAGCACTTGGGTCGAAAACCGCACTGCTGAGGAATAATAAAATTAAAAGCAGCGCAGTGTTGATTCAGACGTTGCAAAAGCACGAACTCGTATACTTTGCTCAAACAAGAAAGTAATGAGATTGGACGGTAGTTAGAGGGTAAAGCCGAATCTTTATCCGGCTTTAGGATAGGAATGACCACGGCAGTTTTCCATGAATTTGGGAAATAATTATTTTTAAAAGTTGATTTATCAGCAGAGTGATAAATAGAAGGAATTTAAGGGGGAGGTTTTTAATCATACGATTAGAAATCTGATCAAGTCCGGGGATTTCCTGGGCTTGAGTCTCTGTACGTAAGATAAGACTTCCGTTGGAGTGGTCGGTTCAATTTCTTGAACGTGTGGGGTATTGATGAAGTTAGTAACTTCATCGTGTATGCGTTGGTCGAAAAGTTCTCGACCAGCGACGTGGTTGGGTTCGAATTGAACTTGCAAACTGTCTGCGATAACCTCCGCCTTTTCAATAGGGGTTATCGCGATACTGCCAAGAGCTCCTTTCAAGGGGGGAATGGATTGAAAAGGCTTACGTAATAAAGAGGATTTCCTCCAAAGGGTGTTGTCAACGGGCGATAAAGCCTCAATGTGCTTTTCCCACTGTACGCGGGAATATGCTTGGATATCCTTTGCTATCTCACGACTGAGGGTACGGAATTGAGAATAAATACTAGGACACCTAGTTCTTTGCCAAAATTTCCGTAACCTGTTTCGTTGATAAATTTTGAATTTAATCTCGGGAGAGAGGATTTTCGGAGCATTATTAAATTTTGGTTTTGAGGCCTCAACGAAAGCCTCAGTGAAATTTTGATTGAGTTCAGAAATAGCTATCTCAATATTATCATTGCTGGTGAGCTCAACAGTGGGGAGGGGTTTCTTATTAAGAGCAAATTTAAAATTATACCAATTTGTTGAAAGATGCTCTGGATTTTTAATAATTGAAGTATTTAAATTAATTTCAAGAATTACGGGGTAGTGATCAGAGCTGAGATCGTTAATAACTCTGACACTATGGTTGAAAGGAATGTGCTTGAACACCGCCAAGTCGATGACACTTCCGAACCGCTGACGCGATTGGAGGTGTGTGGCAGTCTGCGGTGCGACTAATTTCGCTCCCCGAAGGTCGCGAATTAGCTTATGCAGCGCTTGCCCGAAACGGGTCGACTTGGCATTGTGCCAACTCACATGAGCTGCGTTGTAGTCACCAGCGATGATACAATTACTGCCAGAATTGAAAATTTTCTTAAAATCCTCTACTGGGAAACTATGGCCTGCTCTTCTTCGAACGTAGGCCGAAACAACATTAATGGGAGGGAAATTATTAATTTTAATTTGCACCGCAGTGGCGTCCATTCCTTGTAAATTAGGAAGGGGAACCCTGTGGTGCACGATCTCATTTTTACAATAAATGGCTGTGCCGCCTCGCGTTGCGGTATGGGGAAATTCGATTCTATCGTCTTTAGTAAGACGATAGTTTGCGATCTGGGGGTCGATACCCGGCTCAAGCCAGGTTTCCTGGACCAAAAACATGTCAAGGTTTTGCTCTGAAACAAAATCGCGTACCTCATGGATTTTTTTACGCAAGGAACTTGCGTTCCAAAATCCAATCTTTAAAGAAGTACTCACGTGGGCGGGGAAAGTTAAGCCTGGAGGGAGCGAAGCCTGCAATAGGCTTCGAAAATTACATACGTTTTATCTACGTCCGCAGATGCCGAGCGGAGCGCAGAAAGGGAGTTTTTAAACGCCCTGCAAAAGTTTGCTTGTCGATAGAGGGAGATTCCTCTATCACTTCAAGCAAATCTTTAGAGGCCGGCATTTATGCTGGCATCTTTGCTAGGGGCCGGTCGTAATTCTGGATTTAGAGGTAGAAGGGGGCTAACATGCTCCTTGGGGATTTTATTTTGGACTACTTTAGAGTAGTCCAGATTAGGCGAGACTTTTCTCGCCTTTGAAATATCAGGTCGAGGTGCCTGCGCAGGTTGTTTTTTATTAAGATTTTTAGCACTATTGCTATTAGGATTATTTGGCTTAGGGCCGTTTTTATTTTTAGCAAGGTTCTTTTTCTTGCTATTTTTGGGGTGCTTAGGGCACCGGCTCCAATTAGCCGCATGAGCGCCCGAACAATTGGCACACTTCATCGGGTCGTTGAAGTCAAGAGTGCAGTCCTTCGCCGCGTGGGGCCCTGCACATTTAACACAGCGGGGAGGGAGGTGGCACACCTCTGAGGAGTGAAACCACCCCTGACATCTCCAGCACTGATTGATTTTATTTCCGCGGTCGAAGGGCTTGACTTCGATGCGCGTGCCGAAAAGTTCGGTAAAATCGTAGATTTTTGCCGCATCCGCGCCGTTCTGGATTTGAAGGTAGAACAAAGGCATAGGTGCCTTTGTTCTAAAGTTTTTCATCTGAGAGATCTTCAGAACTTGGAAACCTTCGGTTTCGATCTCTGCTTTAATATCCTCCGGCTCCGTGTTGGAGGGGAGGCCTCGAATGACGACTTTCACGGGTCGGTCCTGCTTCAGCATGAAGCTTTTGAACTCGACCCCGGAAGATTCCAGCCATTTGCTGAGGGCCCTGTAGTCGACATCGTCGGCCACAGTGACCTTGAGGAACCTTCCTGACATTTGGGATTGGAAGGAGGGGGCGATCAGCTTGGCTAACGCCACCAACTGCCTCCAATCACCCTTGGGCGATACGAAGAACGGCGGGATGCGCGGCTTTTTCGTCGCGACAGGCACCTCTTCCTGAGTTTTCGATAAATCATTATCGACAGTATCCATTCCCTCTTCGCCCTGTTCTTCCAAAGTAGCGCTGTCCATAATAGGCGCGGAAGAAGGGGTTGGCGAGGGGGGGGGACGAGCGAGGAGAGCGAACTTTTCGAACAAGTTGCTGGGGGGGAGCGAAGCCGTCAGCATCGACGCTCCGTTTCGCCTTTCTACCCTTTGAACGGGGTGAGGCGGGGGGAGGAGGAGAAACCGCTTTCGGCTTTTTCTCCTCGTTCTTCTTCTCCGCGGGAGGGTCGCTAACCCTGTTTTTCACGCGCAGAATAATTTTATCTAATTCCTTTTCTGAGGCAGGGATACGGAAAAGAGGGACGTTCAGCTTGACGAGAAGAAGTTCAACGTTCTCACCTGCCTTCGTCACCTCCTGGTGATAACTCTGCATCATCGGATCATTGGGTCGAGCATTCGTGAGTTTACGGGCCCATGCCGCGTAAACGTTTCTTGCCTGTATTGCCTCTCTGAATAAATCGGAGCATTCGGCAATATGATCGTCACCGGCTATCATTCTGGATGGAGAGTTGGGAGGCTGTTGCTCGGTAGTATCTGTCCTTTCGGACCAGTCTGTGGTCGACGTCATGTCGACTAGAATCACGCATATATACACTGTATTTAAAATTATTTAAAATACAGTGAAATTTTTGAAAAATTCGTCATTTTAAGAAAAGTTTATCTCAAATGGATATCAAGCACATATTAATAAAATGTTTTAAATATCAAGAATAACACAAAAATGGCGTTTTTCTACGACATATATAAGACAAGATAATTATGGCTGAAATTGCCTCAGATTCAAATAAAGGGTCCCTAAAAATCTTAAGCGGGCCATTCGTGGTTCACGGGACATGGTTTGAAGTCGATGAATAATTTGCAAAAATCAACAAAGTAGATTTTAAAAGCTCACGTGAAAGGAATTTTTAACAATAGATTTTGATTTCGGATGAAATTTATAAATTTAAATTATACAGAGAACAAATATTTCTAAAAATTTTACATTTTATTATTATTATACGTGTAGATTTATTGGTTATAATACATACGAGACTATGGAAAGCTTTGCAAACAAAGTGTTGTAAATTAAAAACAGTCTAAAAAATTACATTTTTGAATTTCAAATTCATATTTTCGTTATATAGACAAATTGTTTTCTCTTTACTTCCGCAATTTTGCTTAATTTTTATTTAATCAAGAAACACGTTGCATAGAATCGACGTTGCATAGAATGTTTAACTTTGAATAAGTATAAGGAGAAAAATTTTTGAAATTATTGCTTCAGACTTTAGAAAGTGTAGCTAAAGTATCCATGTTTCTTCAGATGCATAAAAACATCAGAAAATACGTTTTAGAAAAAATGATTCAATTTTCTCAACAAACATATGAATGTAGCTTAAGACATTATTCCGTATTAACAACACTATTAACAGGTATTTTTATTACAATTATATTATTATAGTATAATTATTTTTACATCAACTATATTAACAGGATCCCAGATATTTTTTATTGATATCAAGCGATAATGTCGCTTATAAGTTTGAACTATTTATTGAAAAATTTATTTATTTCATGATCTTCACATTTACTGTTTTTATAAAATTTATCACACAGAATCATAAACTATGGCTTCCAAAAAGTTATGTATTGAATTACCAATACTAAAAAAAATTACTTTATTTTATTTATTCTGAAACCATTTAAACTGCTGCAGCACATATTAGATTATAGTTTATCTTAGAAAAAGAATACACACAAAACACCTGTGCTCATATTTACCTTATGTAAAACATGAAATAAATAACTGAAGGCCAGAAATATATCAAAAATAGTCCTGAGCTGGCACGCCCCTCTTTTAACTACAAAACGACACAAAGGGAATTAAAATTAAGAGATTCGACATATTTAATGCGTATCGGCTCCATCTACACGGTGAGTCTTTTAAGGCATTGGGACACGAACCCGTGACATCCCGTCAAATCTCCGGAGGAATGAACGTTGTAAAAGGCCAAGGTATACAATTAATCTATTATTAACTACGCAGAAGCTACGTTATTGAAATAAGCTATTTATAATGAATCTCGTTATTTTTAACCTAGGTCTAGCGATAGAGGCAACATCTGGCCCCTTTCTAATACTTTCGGGTCAGGACTTCAAAGGATTTAATATACATCGACTACTGTGTACAGCGGGTCTTCTAGAGCACCAAGACTCGAGACGACAACACCAGCCACGGTTTCGGATCTGTTACCACTCGGCTACTGTGGCCACTGAAATACAAAGTCTAAAAATACGATTCGGGATCGTATGATTGTGGTGAGGATCGTACTGCCAAACGTCATCATTTCTCGCGTAATCCCTCTCCCAGATCACTCTTGGTGCTTAGCTTAGTGAAGGTGACAAATTACACTCACGGGGGCTTTGAAACGATTGCGCTTAACCTCTCAAAATTAGCAGAATCGCTTGGAGGGCGTGTCAGATAATTATTATGTCTGAAGCGAATTGGTATCACTGAGTTTTCAGGGATAAATTCTGCTTCAATCTTGAAGCAATGACCATCGAATTCGTGTGTGGCTAGGCAGGGTCTAACGGGCAAATAAGCCTTTGCTCATAGAGTCATAGTCATTATCCTTGTGTTAAGGGGGCACAGAACGATTAAGTTGCCAAAAACCGGTCCAAAAATCAAATTTAATTTTTTTTAGTCTAAATTATTTTTTATATTCTTTTCTATAATCTCCCAAAATTTGAAATCTCTAATTTTAAAAAACGCAGAGTTGTGATAACTTGTACATTCGTTTTTATTCACATTGCAATGTGGCAAATGAAAACTTTAAACTGACTTATCTCATAAAGATAAAATATTTAGTTTGACTTCATTTAAAATGCTAAGTATCTTTTTTTTCTTCCTAATACTTGGAAATATTTTTCGCTCGTTGCTAATAGTACATGGAATAAAAGTTTTTATGTATTTTCCAATATCAAAGCAATACTAATTTTTAAAAAAAATAATTGAATCTAGAATGTACACATTTCTTAAAGAATTTTCAATAAGCATTCACCAATAGAAGCATTGTACGAATACCAATCATGTTATTGAAAAACCCATGTCATCTTTTGTTATGCGTAATTTGACGTACTTGTTAGTAAAATATTTCATATATGTACGTCAACTTTTGTAGGAGAGAGAGAGAGTCGATCATTTTAAAGTATACATTCTGTCAGCTGCAATCACAAATATAGAATTGAAATAGATATGAGTAGCGGTATGCGAAATAAGATTACTTATAATGTATATAATCTATTCTGAAGAGAGAGTCACACACACACACACATTTTTAAACGCAAAAGTTTTTTACGTAATTTAAATATATCAAACCTCTAGTTTTCTCGGAAAAATAAGCTTAAAATGCACTTACGAAATAAATACACTCAAAGGACTCTATTTATATATTAGTCCATCAACCTAATTCAGTTTCTAATGCACAGTTTAATATGAAAATAATAATGTAAATGATTTCTCTATGTTTTAAATGTGGTATAAAAGAAACAACGATGTATGAGAATGTTCTACCCTGAGCAGTTTTCTCAATGTAAGAATTTTTATTGCAAACAAATAAGTTTCTAATAAAATAATAATTTTTTTCTCTAGGAAAAAGCTTTTTGTTGGCAAGTTTCAATGACATATAAAAATATTTGGAAAGTATTCTTAGAGAGGAAAAATGTTCGATATAGATCAGATTTTTTTTAATTTTAAACTTATTCTTTGAATGTAGAGATAATAGGTTTTCACTATTAAATAAAAATCTTCAACTGCCTTTTTCAAGGCATTTGGAAAATATTTAAAAAAATGCTATTAGAGCAATAATACTACATTTGTTCGAAGTCGTTAATCAGAATCCATGTAAAATTACCCATACAATTATTGGATTCGAAAAGAAAAACTGCCAAACAAAAGTTACCATCTAAAATAAAAATTGGTTTTTTCAGCCTTTTAATATCAAGAAATTTATTTCTAAATACAGATAATTTAATTTTAGTTTTCATGAAAGAGAGAATCTTTTTTAGAATGTGTGTTTGTAATAAAATAAATCACATGAAATGTTTGGTCTTTTTATCTAATTTTAGAATTTTAGTGATAAATATTTTATAAATAACATTTTTACTGTCTTATTTTCCTATTTCATTTCATGAAGGAAAAAGAAATGGAGCGTCGCAGTTCAGCCAAAAAAATAATGCATCTATTACCTAAATCTAAATTTTTACTCAGAACGTATTATCGAAAAGCAAGTCTTAAGATATTTCTCGAACGCAGTATTTGAAAGCTTTATAAATAATAATGATCCACACTGCTTTTATTTATAGATATTATCTATAATATAATACTAAATCACACACAAGCGATCGATATTTCTTTATATTTTCTTTTCTTTAATTCCTCTCAATCAAGAATATGGTAAAAAATAATAAAACCGTAAGTCTTCTAACAACTTTACATATTTTATTAAAGGAGAATTCAAAAAATGGGTGGGGGAGAATAAAACATAATTTTCCAATAAAAATATTTAGCAAAAGGATCAGATTACACAGATAAGAAAAAGAGATATATCATAACAAAATGTATTAGATTATTATATTTTGACAAAAAAATGTATAATTTTCAGCAAAAAAAAAAATTCTAAATTTCCTTGGAATTCTAATGGTTTACTTTTAAAACAATTGTTTCAAGACGAAAAAAAAAATAAGTGCACAAGTGAAATATCAGTATACAGAAAATATCTGTTCAGATATATGTATATATCTTCAAGCTCTCTTGTAACTTAAATATACATTTCAATTTTGTTTAGGATTTAGATGTATATTTATCTTGTATTTAAATTTCGTTTATGTAAAAGGAAGACAATTTACGATTTTACTATATTACAATTCAAATACAAGCAAATATGCTATAGCGACGTTTTATTTCCTAACACATTTACCTGAATTTCGAAAACGTATTAAAATTATTTGTGTAAAATTTCCTAAGTTGCTCTGAATAAACTAAGCATACAGTGAAATTTACCTAAATCTACCAAAAAAAGTATCATTTTTAATTTACAAAAAAAATCTTAAAATTTACTCGTAAAACACAGTAATATTTCATGCATTTCATCGAGATCCATGAACTAAATAAACGTGCGACTGAAGTGCTCGAATTAAAACCTACCAGAAATATTCCTTCAAGTAAAGCAGTAAAATTTATTTGGTCAAAAGTAATTCATTCCCGCCCTAAAAAGCGCTAGTTTATACATGAGAAAACAATATTGAAGTAAAATCACCACCAAAAGTATAAGTCTAATCTTTATTATTGCACTTCTGTCAAAATAGCTAAAAATTCTAATAATTTTGTCTTCTTTCCGCATACTTCCTCTAACTTCTAAATATAAAACTGATTATTAATCTAGGAAGACGAACTAAAATTTTAAAAAAATATAAACATTCTCGACTTTAAACAGAATGTATGTTTTTAATAAATGTCTGTCTTTAAAAATGATTCGATTTAATTATAGTAAAATTAGGCTTTACAGTTGGCATGAATACTGAAATGTTTTTTCAAACTACGACTGTGAGAGAAGGGTTTATTGTGCAAACTTCACAAACTTGAGTCTTTTATTTGGTATGAATACGCAAATGGTTTTTTAAAGTACTACTACGAGAGAAAGCTTTATTGCACATTTCACAGCTGTGAGGCTTTTCCTTCGTATGAATGCGCAAATGTGTTCTTAAATTGTCTCTTCGAGAGAAAGGCTTGTTGCAGATTTCACAAACATGATGCTTTTCCTTGGTATGAATAAGTAAATGTTTTTTTAAAGCACTACTCTGGATGAATGCTTTGTTGCATATTTCACAGGTGTGAGGCTTTTCCTTGGTATGAATAAGTAAATGATATTTTAAAGTACTACTGTGGATGAATGCTTTGTTGCATATTTCACAACTGTGAGGCTTTTCCTTGGTATGAATACGCAAATGTTCCTTTAAAGTATTGCTCCGTGAGAAAGACTTGCTGCATATTTCACAACTGTGAGGCTTTTCCTTCGTATGAATGCGCAAATGTGTTCTTAAATTGTCTTTTAGAGAGAAAGGCTTGTTGCAGATTTCACAAACATGAGGCTGTTCCCTGGTATGGATAAGTAAATGTTTTTTAAATTACTACTCTGGATGAATGCTTTGTTGCATATTTCACAACTGTGAGGCTTTTCCTTGGTATGAATAAGTAAATGATTTTTTAAAGTACTACTGTGGATGAATGCTTTGTTGCATATTTCACAACTGTGAGGCTTTTCCTTGGTATGAATACGCAAATGTACTTTTAAAGTATCCCGTCGGGAGAAATCTTTGTTACATATTTCACAAATGTGAGGCTTTTCCTTGGTATGTATAAGTAAATGTTTTTTTAAATTACTACTGTTAGAGAAAGCTTTATTACATATTTCACAGCTGTGAGGCATTTCATTGGTATGAATACGCAAATGTTCTATTAAAGTATCCCGTCGGGAGAAATCTTTGTTACATATTTCACAAATTTGAGTTTTTTCCTTGATATGAATACGCAAATGTCTTCTTAAAAGAGAAACTCGAGAGAAAGTATTGTTGCAAATTTCGCAAGTTTGAGGCTTTTTGATGGTATGAAGGCGCAGATGGGCTCGCAAGTCGAAATCTTGAGAGAAAGTCACGTGACATATTTCACAAATATGAGGCTTTTCATCGGAAAGATTATCCACATGTTGATTCAAAATATCATTTCGGGGAAGAACCATGTTGCTAATTTCAAAATGAATTTTCTACCTCTTGTTCTATATGGTAAATACTTATTTAAAATAAAGCAAATAAACAAATGACGGATTACATTGCTTTACATGAATAGTGGTTTATAATTATTTTTTCATATTAATTTTTTTCATTTCAAAGTATTTCTAAAATCAAAATCACAATTTTTATTTTTTTTTATACTAAAACCTAAAAAGAGAAATCCTGAATATTACAGCTTTAAATGAATTAAAGACGTTCTCATTCTTTTTCTCTCTTCAGTTAGCTCGAAAAATCGAGTGTTTTTTTAATGGCAAATGCGTAAAAACTCAATCAATATCAAAAATAGATTGACTTAATACAGAAAATTATACACTCCTGGATTTGCTTTGATTTTTAAAGGTAAAAGCAACACGAGGGCTTTTATCGATGGATCGCGTAATTTCGACACGCATTCGTGACGAGGACCACACCTGAGTCGAAACTCCTCTTCCCATGCCACGCATGTGGAAGAAGTTTCAGTTCCAACAGATTTCACGCCAGGGTGGTTCATAAGTGGCACTTGCCCCGAGCTCATGGCACGCCGTCCACGAGTACATGATTATAACCATTAATCTTCCGTAACCAAATGATTTAAATAAAATGGGAAGTGAGATTCAGTTATATAAAGCTTTTGAAAGCAAAGTAAAACTTTACACAGACACTAATACCGTTTACAATATTTCCATGACTAAAAGTATAAATCCAATTACTCGTTTATTGTTTCCTCCACATACAATGATACAAGCAGAATAAAATAATTAAAAAATTCCTCCGAAATGTACGGCTTCAAGTCCTACAGGATTATTGCCGAGGAGGCTTCAGAGTCTGCATTTGCTGGATCCTTTAGTGAGTCAATATTAACTTCGCGCCTGTCAGTTACTTGAGGATATTTGACGATGGAACTCACAATTTTGAAACCAATTGTCAAGTGACAAGGACATCACCTGAATTGACCATTTTTCCTAACTTACTCACCTGATAAATAGAAGGGCGTTTGAACCTCGACAGATTTATCGTACATCGGCCCCCTCTGCAAGGCGGGTCTTCAGCGATATTAGGCTTGAACTCATGACACGCCGGTCACGAGTCCTTTACCTTTACCACTAGGCTAACACGACTACGCTGGATCTTTAAGATCAGAAAGCATTTGAATTTAACTTCATTGATCCCTTCCGATAGACAAACGGGCGATGAAATGAAAACGGGTTCGCCAGCATTTTTGCACCTCCCCCTAGACCTCTATGTACCACATATACAATGATCCAACTCACAGATATTGGTATAGGAAAGGATGGGCTCTCATTAAACTTTTCGAAATTCCAAAGGAGTTATTGAATACATGGATTCATTACCCTGCGTTCTTTGTTAGCTTATTTCTACTTCCTCTCGCTCTTTCCTCATATTTGGTAGTTATGGTTTGGGGTGATTAAGGTATCTGACTAACCTGAAATCGTAGATATTGCCAAAAATTGGCTACTTTTTTTCATGATTTTATTTTATATGCAATCTAATTAGCTTTTTAAAAATATCAAGATTATTATTTTCCATTGATTTGACCAAAAACTTTAAGTGTTTTATTAAAAGCAGATGCCACTACTTTAAGTAAGATCTCGGACTTTGAATTACATTTTACTTTTTTTAAAAAAATGGTCAAATGGGGATAGCGATTGCTCAAAAAGTTGAAAATAATCAAATGAAATTTTTTTGTGTGTCTTTATAAGAGAAGTGTTTTAACCTTGATATTGATTAATAATTATTTTATTATGAGATTTACAGCTCCTCATGTGAATATAATCACTCTTTATTTTAAACAATTTCATATAACTAAGATAAAGAGCTCTAGTTTTTTTTGAAAATTTAAAATATCTCTTAACATGAATTTCATTTCAAGAACGAATAGCAAAGCAACATATCAAAATTGAAAATTTGTTAATAAATATTTTGTTCAGAATGGCCCCCGTTTATGAAATTTGCAAACAAACCTACCTACCTAACTAAAATTTACCTACAAACTGTCATAAGAAGGATTGTTTTTGAGCTATTGGGATGCTGATTATTTTTATATTAATGATATTTTTTACAGAAAATATCATGTCTGCTGCATTAAGAGTGAAATCAGGAGGAAAAGTATGTGTATACTTTTGAAATATGTATACCTGTATTATTTAAATCAGAGTATAATAACTATTTTGGAAGCATTCATTTCAGTATGTAAAAAAATACTTTTATCTTCATAAATAAAGAAGTTGAAAAATCACCCTGCGACAGTGAGAAGCATACTTTCATAAACCAATTTCCTATCAAGAAATTAAATATATCTGTAAAAAAACACACTAGACGAACGTATACAGCATTTTTCGTCGAATTTTTTCTTTCAGTTTCGGATTTTATATTTATTCAGTGTGTGTGTTTACTTTTTAACTTTAATTACCCAGACATATTTTTCATAGGAGAAAATAAGCAATTTTTAAGACATAAAACGTTATTTAAAATAAAATTTGAAAAAGAAAAGGGATAAAATATGTTAAATGAAAGTTAAATTATGAAAAATGAAGTAAATAAAAATTTACCCATGCACTTGAAATTCATATAAAGTTTAAAACTGCATATTCGGAACATTTTACTTTTATAATCCATTCTCTTTATGGAATACGAAAATGTATTAAATCATACTTAATCTAAAGGAAAACAATGGTTCTATCGTGTAAAAGTCTTTTAAGTTAAGTATTAATTTATGCATGTGAAACTTGGTCCATGTCTCGAACGGATGAGGACATGATGAGTATCTACGAAAGGAAGATTTAAAGCTTTATTTTTAGAGCAATTCTCAGGAAAATGGAACGCGGCGAAGGTCAAATTTAGAGCTTAATGAATCATATGAAGAATCTGACATTGTTAACTTCATGAAAATACAACAAATTAAACGGGCTGGTCACGTCATCAGAATGGACACAACCACACCACTAAAATGTTTTCAATGACCAACCACTTGTCACACGAAGAAAGGGTAGGCTAAATCTTAGATGGATTGATGACCTGGAAAAAGTTCTCTTAGTTTTGAGAACTAAGACCTGGGGAAACAAGCAAGAAGGCTGGCCTGGAAAAGGTATCATGAGAAGGCGAAGGTCCACCTCGAGCTAACGAGCCATTGAGGAACTAAGGGAGGAAAGAATTCATTCTCTTAGCTTGGAATAAATTTTCTTTAAAAGCAAGTTACTTTCACCCTCATAGCAAAACATTAAACTTTATCATTAAGTTGATTATTTTTTTAAATTAGCCCTAATGTAAAATGTTCCTAATAATTTCAGTAAATAAAAAGTTAAATAAATGCAAGTGATACTGTGCGTTTGATTTATACACATACACGAAACTTCATTTTCGTACCGAATCCGATTACAACTATGACAAATGCGTTTCTCTCAATCCGCGTTAAGTATTTCTACAACCAGAATCTTATCCCCAAACATACTTGTTACACTTATTGGTAAGCTAATTTAAATTTTGCAAAGCTAGCAGTGAAATTTATGTGTCGAGGAGGCATGAAGACGAAAAACAGTTTCTTAAAATTGGCCTTTAATAATCAATCATAAAGTCACTTTGCTCGTTACTGGAGCTATAAAAAAAATAAGTTCAAAAATCAACATTACCAGAGACATCCGATTCGAACCGTCTTCTAATATCGTAAAATTAATTTCTAATCTAAAATGGTGATGCAACCTGCAGTTGCATTGCCAACCAGCCTTTCTCTCCCTCTAAGAGTTAAACCACTCGCATACTTCTTATATTTCCGTTTCTCCTTCCTTTTTTTTGAAAAACTAACATGAGCCGAGTTTAAATACTCGCTCGATTTGCATGGCAGTTGCTGCCAACCACAAATCACGAAACTCAAAAGATCGGGTTCGAATCGGTGTGCTTACTTTCATTGAGATCATGGAACGGGATTGGAAAAACAACACAAGGAGATCATAAAAATTTGGATCCGATTTTTTTTAAATGTCTAACAAGAAAGTCTTAAGTCTTAAAGTCTACTCATAGACTTTCAACATTTATAACGTTAAACTACGTTGAAACCTTAATTGAGATTCCTCCAAATCTCGTAATAACCTTATTGTTGGATGCAACACCTCATGAAATCTAAGCTGCCTCCGATTTTTGATAGTAGCTTCAATCATCCCAGCTTTTTTCTCCCCCTCCCCCGGTGAATTACTCTCAATGTCAAATATTCCATAGAAAGATTTTCTCTCTTATTTTTTATCTGCATCCATCCCACAGGGAATATGTACCATGCAAGTTTTCCTGGATAAAAAGTATTATTTGGTGAAATATTATAGTTTTCGCTATTTTATGTGTGCCTGGATCCTACAATCGAATCTTATGATCCGAGAGGGTTTTTTTCTCATTCCTCGAGTTTCTGGGTAAAGCTCAATTCATTTTGGTGGATCATGCTGGAAAGTGTAAAAAATAGCTCCCGAGGTGTAAAACGATCCGTTTTCTGGAGCGAATTTTTCTAGAAAGAGAAAACGTTTGTCTGGAGAATTTATTTCGCACTTCTTTCAGATTTATAGGTGTGGTAAGGGATTCACTCTACAGGCATATATTTTGTGGTGGAACAAATATCTACTCGTGTATGAAAATGAGACCCATTTTGTATTTTCTCGGTCTTTGGCAAGCTTGCAAATTTGTATGATATTAAAAATAAACCGGTTCTTCCAAACAAATATCTTCAAAAAGTATATGTTTATTTTTAACATAAATAAGTCTGAAATAATTTCCCGAACAAGTTTAAAGTATAAAATATCAATAAAAGAATGTGTTTGCTTACGTTTGGAGAGGGAGAATAATTTTTTTTTCAATTCCTCCTATTAGTCCTAATTCCTATTCTCTCCCTATATACACTGCTGTCCACCTCAAACGCAACACTAAGAAAGACAAGAGATAGCACAACAAAATTTATTGTGTAGTTTACATGTTGACCAAGTATCAAATGATTGAATTTATATACTTCTGTGAAGTGCGATTCCAGCCAGAATCAGTAGCCAGAGTAACCGCCATTGTTGCAGATCACCGCTTCCACACGCCTCGGCATTGATTCAAAGAGACTTAGCATGTGTTCTTGGGGTACATCAGACCAAGCAGCTTCCACACGTTGCCAAAGTTGATCTGTTGTGGCAGCTGGGGGTGTAATCTGGGTCAATCGTTGAGCAACCCTGGGCCACATTTTTTCTATCAGCGAAAGATCCGGAGAGCGAGCGGGCCAGGGAAGCAATTCAATCTGGTGATTGACGAAGAAGCTTTTTACAATGCGTGCCACTTTAGGTCACTGATTATCCTGTTGAAATATGGCTGTGGCCAAGCCTTGAAGGTAAAAAAAGACAACAGGCTCCAACACCTCGGAGATGTAGTGCTGGCTGTTTAAAGTACCGATAATGCGTACTAGAGGAGTTCGAGAGTTATGTCCAATACCACCCCATACCATAATACAGTGGTTCTCAAAGTTTCACTACTGGCGACCCAATTTTGAATCATAATTTTTATCGCGCCCCCCTAAAAATAATGATGCACTTTGGGCGGGGGTGTTAAAGCTACAATACGATCATAATTATAAACCGTACAAATTAACAAGATAAGTATTAAATCTTGTATATGTTACTTTTTTATGTAATATATATATATATATATATATATATATATATATATATATATATATATATATATATATATATATATATATATATATATATATATATATATATATATATATATATATATATATATATATATATATACTAGCTGGTATACCCGTTCTTCGCACGGGTAAACTGAAAAATGAAACAACACAGATTGAAGGAAAACGAAGTTTTTAATGAGTTAATTTTATATGAATTGTAAATTAAACAAAAAAAAAGCTTTTTGGGTATCTCAGCTAAACAAAAAAAAAAAGAAAAAAAACACCTTTGTTAAATTTTAAGTATATCTAATAGCTGATAAAAAGGATTTTTTTTTATTTATAATTCCTCGTAATACTCTTCAGGGTCGATTTTTGAAAATACCTCCCTAAGTTGATCTCTGTTTAGCAAAAGTAACACATTGTTAAACGTTTTGCGTAATGAACGCTTAAAGTAGTGTAAATAATTTATATCTGAAAGTGTAATACATTAATATTACTTTCTGTTGTGTTTATTTTATTTTAAAATTGTAATATTCTCAAGCAACGCCGTTTCTTAAATTATAAAGGCGATTCAATGAAAAAACATAGCGAAATGTTAACGATAGAGTCAAGTTGGCAAATGCCTAGCTACTTTCGTAGCTCAAGCTTTATTAGAGCTTTGTAAGACCCGACGTGTAGGGTTGAAATGCACTTTAATACTTTATCCAACCGCATTATGATTTACTGAAGTTTTTTTCATACAATATTTTTTTTTGGATCACTACATTTACAACTTAAGGGATATATAAAAACAAAATACTCCACTTTGGAAAATTTAATCCGTTAGAGCTAATAAATTAATTAAAGATATATCCCACTGTAAAATTAATTATATATACCAGTGTTTCTCAAAGTGTGGGGCGCGACCCCTAGGGGGCACGATGACCTTACGAGGGGGGCGCGAGCATATCGAAAATAAAAGATTTAAAAAAAATTGATTTACTGGAATGAGTTAAAACAAAATACTTTCAGACATAATAAAAATTGCACTTTTACTCTGATATAAGTTATAGGCGATATTAAATCATCAAAAAAAAATTCTTCAATGCTTAATTAGATATCTTTGATCCTATAACCAAATAAAAAATATTTTATTTAATTTGCTGTAATCCCGTGATGACAGAGTTTTTATTACGTTTTCTTTTTTAAAACTAACATTCTACTCTTTCAGAGAAAAAACAGATCGCAGATCCAGAATCGAAAAAATTTAGGAACACAAAAAAATTCATCACTGTCATTATTTTTGAAATACTGCACATTATTAGCTGTAATTTGTTTGACCTTCTAAGTTATTGGTACAGTTGTTATGTTCCTTCTCTTATGTGTTTATTTCTCATTTAAGGAAGTTGTAAGTAATGTAATTCTCTGTTGCGCTTTTTTCTATGCAAAACAGTTTTATGATATTTGGAAAACCACGGAGAGCACACACACACTTTGATGGAATACTTGGCCTACACTTAGACCAAGATAAGTATTTTCAAACATGTAAAGCATAACAATTGTTTTTAGCAGTAACATACATATTATCATAATGAATACACTTTTTACCCGGAAGTGGTCGCGCGGGACACACAGATCACGAAATTGTTAATTCTGGCAAAACTGTTTATTTGATACCAAAGAAAAATTGAAAAGTCCTTGAAAAAGTAGGTAAGTAAACTTTCTCTTAATTAAATTATTCACTGGAATATATAACGATTTGTATCGTGTACAATAAAATAATTATTAAAAAAAAAGGATTGGGGTGAATCAATAATTCCGCTCGACCGTATCGAGTGCGCGCCTGCTCCCAGGTTAAAACATGTTGAAGTCTTTTTGCTTTAAATATTAAAAATAATACAATTATTCCTCATCGGAATTTGATATTATTGTTCATTATTTAACATCAATTATAAATGCTAAATCTGTAAAGCTTAAAATTAAAATTCGCTTAAAACTAATTATAATTTGATCAATCATTTAAAAAAAACATTTTACATTTTTGTAAACATTGTCGCGCACTTGGCTTTACTCTCCTTACAATACAGCTATTATATCAAGAATGTTTTATTTTCTTATAAATGAACTCCTGCAAATAGCCTGTACTTCAGCCAGTATACTTTCAATGTATCAGTGCTGCACAGAGTATTTTATAACTAATTAATTAATACTAAATTAAGAAAAAGTGTAATAAGTATTAACGACTTCTATGGGCTTGTCTTCCAAAGAAAAGTTTTTATAAGGAATGCTTATGATTAGAAATTGACCCTCTGAGTTATTTTTCTATATTTAGCAGATATCTATATTTTGTCTTCTAAGCAGTCACCGCATTTTGCAATATGTTCAATTTAAAAATTAGAGAAAGGAAAAAAAAAATAACATAATTATCCTATTACTTACTTAATTTATTTTTTTGCTTAAAGGTAGTATTCAAAATTTAATACTTATTTTATTAATTTGCATGGCTTAAAATTAAGATCTCGTATTGTAGCTTTAGCGTCAAAAAGCATTATTAATGCATTTAGTGCATTATTAATGTAAAAGGGGGCGCGATAAAAATTGTGATTGAAAAGGGGGGCGCCAGTATTGAAAGTTTGAGAAACACTGATATATACCATTCACTTAAAATATGTAGTCAAATCATTTTCTAAGGTTTTCATTAACATACAAAAACATAAGACACTTAAATGTTGAAAAATTATTTTTTCCGCTAAAATACTCATCATGGAACCCGTGCTGCCATATATCTTGGAAGAGTGCATTTCAATGAATATTCCTTCTAAGTTGGTGTGGTGTGGTAGTTAGGAGAAGAGGTTACCAGCTCAGTTGTCGTTCACGTCCCTTAACCATGGTTCAAAATTACGTTATCCGTTGCCAAAAGCCCTCGTGTAGCTGGACAGTGCGACATTAATATTCACTCACTCTCACACTCCAAAAAATACAGTACAGTAGTTATTGCGTTTTTAAGTAAAAAATAATTATATCTGCCTATTCAATTAAAATTATAGCGTTATAATTAACTACTAATCACAAACAGATATTGAAAATTAGTCCAAATGATGCTTTAAAATTTCAAAAGATTTCATAATTATCATAAGGCTATACTAATGCAAGAACGCTCAATTTAATGAAAATGACGTGGAATTTTTACTTTTATATTTTATGTAGTTGAATTTTCTGCTTTCTTAAAAATACCCATTGTTTGTACATCGATTATTTAAGAAGTTAAAACAGTTTTTATGTCAAGAGAGAGCAGCAGTAACAAACCGGAAGTTAGGCATCAAAACCGAAAATGTATGTTTTAATACTTTTTGTACACTTTAAAAGTTTATCGAATTTATTTGGTATTAAATTTAGGTAAGGTAAATGACGGGATACATGATATTTAAAAAAACAAAACAATTCCATTTATTTTTAAGTGAAAATTGTCAAATAAATTCGTAGAATTTTTTGTCATTTTTCGATTTTCTTAGGTCCTTGCTTCCTCAATATTTTGTTTCATAGTTAGTAATTTATTCTCATATATTTGATAGAAAACGCTGTTCTTATATATATATATATATATATATGACAAATATTAATTAACTATGCTTAAGTCTGTGAGGGTCTATAAATTTGCTTTTCATTGGAGCTAGCAGTAAGGTAAAATGTTGGCACAGAGCTAATCCCAATAATACTTATTCAGTTGGTAACAAATAGAAATATATTGAAAAATGTTTCGAAATTTACTCAGAAAGCCTTTTTCAGTAACATTTTATGGAGTATTTTACTTAAAGATACAATTGTTATTAAACTTGAAACATTTCG
>BMAU01018760.1:0-160000 GCA_019973935.1 Trichonephila clavipes
TGCGCCAGGCAGCACTGTGCTTCCCTCCGGTAAGAATGTGTTTTTTTTTGTATAAGTAGAGAGAGAGAGAGCGAGAGAGTTTCTCGGCACCGGCGCGTTAGGTCGGAGGCCATTTTGAAACATTACCCGCGTGGGTACTTTAATTTTAAAATTTACATGTTTATATTGAATAAAAGTGCTGTCCGTAAAAAAAATACGTCTGTTGGGGAAAAATACAACAACATTATACATTTTACCACAACGTATCACAATGCCCATCTTTCCCCAAACCCCCAAAAGGAGCCGCTAAAACTAATAGGAACTCCTATACTAATATTTACAACAGTCTAGTTCGACCAAATATCTCTTACGCCCAAGCAACAAATGGAGCAAATAATGAGAAAAATACCCCACAGATGACGACAGGAGAACCTGGGTTTTCGGCACAAACTGAGGCCAAAAAACCAAACCCCCCATCTAACTGATATAATCATAACAATTTTCCAAATTTTAACAACAGAAGTAACAACTTCAATTTTAATAACCAAAATAACAATAATTTTAATGTTCAATGCAAATGACAATGCATTGTCTTATGCAGCTTTCTCAAATACTCTGCAACAGCAATTATTTAAGCTCAAATCAAAAACTAAACCCAAACCAGATGTACGCCCAAATAGAGGCATCTTGTAATAATATTAATTATGTATAGTTCCTCCCCGATTGGTCTCAGTTTGTGTTCATGGAACGCAAACGGATTGCTTAGAAAAATTGCTGAACTACGTATTTTTATAGAGAAGCACTCCCCGGATATTCTTCTCATACAAGAAACTCACCTGAGAGACCCTCACACAACCTTAATATCGCAAACTACACATGCCACAGAAACGACAGAATTTCCGATGAACCGCGAACCGCAGGTGGAACTCTGATCCTTGTTAAAAACTCTCTAAAACTCTACTGCCTCCCCACCCCTCCTCTTCGAGCTCTGGAAGCAACTAATATAATACTAACTCCCCCCAAGCATGATCCCATTTCTATAACTTTGTTTATATCCCCCTTCTTCCGATGAAAATTTATTTACAATAGATATTGAACATTTTATTCAAACTGCTAACAATTGTATTTTCTTCGGAGATTTTAACGCCACTCATAGCGCCTAGAACTGTAAAAATAATACAACCAGAGGAAGACACCTCTTTAACTTCGCTAATATATGCTCAACTTAAATATCGCATTTCCCTCCACTCCTACTAGATTTGGTCACAATTCTGCTAATACTATTGACATAGCCCTAAATAAAAACTTTTACTACCCCTTCACCATTAACTCAATCGACGATCTTTCTTCTAACCATAATTCCGTATTTTTAAACTTCAGCTTTAAATTAGCAATGGAACCCCCTAATCTCAGAGCGGTCTCCACCGACTGGAATGCTTTCAAAATTAACTTAAATAAAAATCTTACTCTCTTTGATTTTCACCCTAATAACATCAATAATACTAATGATTTAGAGCAAAAAATCTCAGAGTTCACCGATGCGGTCATTGAAACTCATAGCCACGCCTCCCGACCAATAGAAATCCACAGCCGAAATTTCACTCCACAACACATTAACAGACTACTAAAACTTAAAAATCACTTTCGTAAACGTTATCCTCAGACACTCAACCCAATTTTTAAAACGCATTACAATAGAACGCAATCAGACCTCAAAAAGAACTCAAAAAATATAACGATAATATGTGGCAAAAAAGATTGGAAGCACTCAACACCACAGACAACAGCCTTTGGCGTACTCAAAAATTCTTCAAAAGTAAAAGATCTAAAATTCCGCCTCTAAACTGTGCAACTAACTGGTACGGCAGTCACTGATCAGCAAAAAGCTAACCTACTAGCTACTAATATTAAAAATAACTTTATTGAAAACGATCGCGATAATGATTCTTATAACCATAATGACGATATTATTAACTCCACCGTAAACAACTTTCTTTCCACTCCTCCAACCACTTTCATTGAACCAGCCCTTCCAGATGAAATAATTCATTACATTAAACATGTTAACGCCAAAAAGGCTCCTGGTAAAGACTTAATCACTAACCGCATGTTAAAAAACTTCCCTATTAAACTAATCCTAATTTTAACCATCCTAATCAATAAAATTCTCAAATTTAATCACTTTCCAGACAACTGGAAAGAAGCCATTATCTTTCCTATTAACAAACCTGGCAAAGATCCTCACTTAGCATCCAGTTACAGGCCAATTTCCCTTCTTTCAACAATCGGTAAATTAACCGAATCCATTATTCTCCACAGATAAAAAAATTTCATTAATGAAAATAATCTTCTTATCCCAAATCAATATGGTTTTACTAGCAAACTCTTTAACTTACACCCACATTTAAGATTAACTGAGCACATTTCGGAAGGTTTCCAGAAAAAGAAAAGCACGGGCGCGGTATTTCTGGATATCCAGAAAGCCTTCGACCGTGTTTGGATTAATGGACTCACTTTTTCAAACTAATTTCCTATAACCTACCTCCCCCACTGATTCACCTCATTCACTCCTATCTCATTAACCGATCCTTCAGAATTAGAATCAACGAGACACTTTCAAACAAGCACCCTGTTACTGCAGGGTGTCCCCAAGGTTCTTTGCTAGGCCCCCTACTATTCAATCTATATATTAACGACATTCCTGATTATTCACTTACAAAAATTAACCTCTACGCTGATGACACTGACATTTACGCAACATACAAAAATCTATCAACTATCTCCTTTGCCATAAACAAACACCTACTCCACCTGCAAAACTTCTATGACAAATGGAAAGTTAGTATTAACGTAGAAAAATCCACAGCCATCATTTTCACGAAAAAGCTATCACTACCACCACCAATCATCATGTACAATAAACAGATCCCCTGGTCTCAGGAAGCCAAATACCCCTTGGAATAATTTTCGATACGCACCTAACTTGGAAGCAACATATTTTATACGTTCGCGATAAGTTCCGGAAAATCATGTTTAAACTTTACCCCCTAATAGGCCGGAACTCACATTTAAGTATATAAAACAAAGTGCTTCTCTATACAGCCGTTATGCGTCCCATCTTAGCTTATGCAAGTCCAGTATGGGGTTATGCCGCTAAAACTAATATCAATAAACTAGATACTTTGCAGAATTCTCTTATACGTATGATCGTCAAAGCAACAAGATATATGCGTAATGACGACATACGCAATGCTCTTAAAATTAACAGTTTCAAATCTCATATCCAGAATATTGCAATTAACTTTTTTAACGATTTAGAAGCAACCAATAATATAAATATGCAAAATTTATCACAATATACCCCTAATGACAATGCTAAAAGGCCAAGAAGAATTCTTCTTGATTCATACAATCCTCCGTAAAATTTTTAATCTTGTGCAATAAATTATTGCACACCTTATTTGCTAAAATTTATCTTTCTAATTTTTTGTCATTAATCTTCTCCTGCTCTCCCCACCGGACTTGCGCCTCCCCATTTTTTAAGTCCTAGCCCCTAGGGCAGCCAATCAGAGTCAATTATCACTTACCAAGCATCCAACCAGAGAGCAGCCTCTAAGCTCTCAGTCATGCCAAAATCCTTGAACATCTCCCACCCAGATGAAGCACGTTTGCCACGCCTCCCAGATTCCATCGACCAACCAATCACTGCCATGCCACTAAGCAGAATGAAAAAACCCACTTTCGCCAAGTCCCACATCCAAGTTTTTTCACGACAAGGGATTGAGGACTGTGTTACAGTCCGGATGCCCAAAAGACAACGTCTATCCAACGTCTATCCAAGATTCATAAATTTTTAGACAGATTGCAGAAGAACCGGATTGGACTCGGACTATAGAGGTTGACTGGTCGCCGATCTTGGACAATGGCCTGCAAGAGATCTCACTCTATCGAATTGGATGCGTCATCTATACGCCCCAATTCAATTTCACACGTTCACTCTCCAACTCATACTTCACTATCATCTGGCTACATCACTTTTCAGTGCTAACTGAGTAGACAGATAGTTAGTATTTTATTTCTCTAGTTGCTCTCACGGATTTCACGACTTGGATATGGCACTTAATCAGCAAACTGATATGGACTTTACACCGCAATCTCCCTTATCTACCGCATCGAACGGCACTGCTCCCACACCGTGCGAAGAGCTCTCCTCGATGAAGATATACATTCGGAGGTTACAAATTATTTGTAATGAAAAGGAAAGGACGGTCTCACTCTTGAGACAGGAAAACGGACACGACGAAGGCGACTCCCTTTACCAACTGGCTTGGAACGAGTACCAGGACGTCCAAGGCACACTACAGCAAGCGTTGAGTGATTTTGACTCTCTCCCCCCATGTAACAACCCAGGCTGCTCTCATCCTGTCTCACCTAAAAACACCCCTAAAATACTTCCCACCTTCTCCCACTAGGAGAAATAGCTAGCAAAAAAGAAAAGACGAGGATGATTTTGAATTCCCTCCACTCAGAAAAACTGCACACAAAACTATCCTGCAGGAACCCGAAGATATTGGATTAGAAAACCAATTTTCACTACTCCCCAACGTAATAATTAAACAAGTCTCAAGTCAACTGGCCCCACCTACCGCAAATAATTCCGAACCCACTGTCTCCGCCAATCAGAGAAATGGAAGCAATGCGCTCTCACCCCCTCTCATGCTCAGAATAACTGATAACTACCATGTACAAGTAGATACTATTAAAAGGATTTACCCTCCTCTCAGACTAAAGACAACAGGCGAGTACATTAAACTGTACTCCAATACTACTGAACGAAACAGAATTGTCCGACAAACCCTTAAAGCGCTAGGATACCATTTCTGTGTCATCACCCCTAAAAACGAACGCCCAATTAAAATTGTCATCAAAGGATACCCCCAAAACGCAAACCCAGACGATATCAAAAAAGACCTCGAAAATGAAGGATTTGAACCCGAAAGAGTGACTCAACTTATTGGATGCCGAACGAAACAAAAGCTACCTATTTTTCAGGTAACGCTCCCCCGCACCATTGAAAACCTAAAAATCTTTGATCTTAAAACTCTGGCACACTTAAACATTACTGTCGACGGCTACAACGGCAAGGGGAGTCACACAGTGCTTCTCTTGCAATAATTTCCACCACAACGCAGATAACTGCTATCTCAAACCCCGCTGTCTTAAATGCGGAGAGGAACACGTTACAAAAGACTGCCCAATAAAACAAAGGTTAGAAACTAAATTCTGCATCAACTGTCAGGTGTACGGCCACATGGCCAATTGGTACGGCTGCCCCTGCTTCCCCAAGCCCTCAAGGGCTCCACTAAAGTAAATAGAAACAGCTATACTAACTTATACAATAGTTTCGTAAGACCTAACTTCTCCAATGCTCAAGTTACATCCGAGAAACCAGCAATTAAAAACCAAAATCAGCAACAGATGGTGCCACGAAGACCTGAGACTTCTCGCCAAACTGAGACCGTAAATCAAACCCCACCCATTCAAAATCGTAATGTAACTCCACAAATAAGCACTGCTCACAAGCTCCCAATCTAAACTTTAACATTCCAAACGCTAATAATAGCGATATCAAAGCACTACTCTCAACCACAGTGCAATGTCTAATTCAACTCCTTAACGCAATGAATACTGCCCCAGCATTGCAAATAATTTCGATAAAGTTAATTCCGCCCAAGCGAATGCAAATCAAATGTACGGCCTGATAGAGGCATCCTGCAATGTTAATAATGATCAATAAATCCCCAATCGGTCTCAGTTTGTGTTCTTGGAACGCAAACGGCTTACTTGGAAAAATAACTGAACTTAAAATTTTTATTGAAAAGCACTCCCCCGATCTAATTTTAATTCAAGAGACACATTTCAGACCTTCACACAACATTAACATAGTTAACTACATCTGCTATAGAAATGACAGACCAACTTCATCTGAAAATTACAGGGCCTTCGGTGGAACTCTTATTCTCATTAAAAACTCTATAAAGCACTATTCACTTCCCACGCCATCCATGCAAGCTATTGAAGCTACTACTGTAATACTAACCCCTATTGATCACGATCCCATCTTGATTGTCAGTGTTTATATACCGCCGAAGTCCGACGAGTATACATTCACTATCGATATTGAAAATCTTATTCAAACCAGCAGTAACTGTGTTTTATTCGGCGATTTCAATGCCCCACATACTGCTTGGAACTGCAACACTAACTCTTCTAGAGGCGTACGCCTCTTTGACTTTGTAATCTGGTTAATTTAAATATTACTTACCCGGATTCTCCAATGAGATTAGGGATTAACTCTGCTAATACCTTAGACATCGCTGTTTTATTAGGAACTTTTACTATCCCTATACTATAAACTCCCTCCACGATCTATCTTCCGATCATAACCCAGTTCTTCTTAATTTTACGCTCAAACTCAAAAAAGATATTACTAACCCCAGTGCCGTTCACACGAACTGGCCGCTTTTCTCTAAACAACTTAATACCAAGCTTTCTCTATTAAATTATCATCCAAATTCTATTAATTCAGGCACTGATATCGACCAAAAAATTTCAGAGTTCACCGAAACGGTCCGCGCCCCCCATAGCCACGCCTCCCGACCAATAGAAAAGCTCCACAAAAGCTACACACCGCCACACATTCACAAACTTATTAAGCAGAAAAACCAATACAGAAACTTGTATCACAGAATTCTCGATCCACACTACAAAACACTTTACAATAGAGCACAAAAAAATGTCAAGAAAGAACTTCGTAAATATAGTAACGATAACTGGACCGCCAGATTGCAAGCTCTCAACACACAAGACAATAGTCTGGGTGGTGCAAAAATTCCTTAAAAATAAACGTTCCGACATTCCACCTTTAAACTGTTCCACCGGCACAGCTGTTACAGATAATCAGAAAGCAAATATCCTTGCCGAATCTATTCTTACTAATTTCACTGAAAATACTCGACCAAACAATGACTACGATGAAGACGACGAGTTAATCAATGATACTGTTAGCTCCTTTCTCTCTCTTCCCCCTCCCACTACCACTGAAACTGCTTATTCCTCTGAGATTATTTCGTAAATTAAAAGATCCAATTCTAAAAAAGCGCCAGGTAAAGATGGCATCAGTAACCGTATGACCAAAAATTTCACCCTCAAAGCTATCCTTATACTAACAATTCTTATTAACAAAATTCTAACTCTAATTACTTTCCAAAAGCATGGAAAGAAGCTATTATTTTTCCAATTCTTAAGCCAGGTAAAAACAAAAATATTCCATCCAGTTACAGGCCAATTTCTTTGCTTTCTACCTTAAGTAAAATAACTGAATCTATTATTCTGACTATATATATAGACTTAAAGATTTCATCTATACAAACAATATTATTAACCCTAATCAATATGGTTTCACTAATAAACTCTTTACACCCGCTATTAAACCTAACAGAAGCCATCTCAGAGGGCTTTCAAAGCTAAAAATAGCACTGGCGCAGTATTTCTGGATATCCAGAAAGCCTTCGACCGTGTGTGGCTAACAGGACTTACTTATAAACTCATTAATTACAATATTCCCCCACCTCTCATTTTTCTCCTTCACTCGTACAATTCTAACCGTTCCTACCAGGTTCGTGTCAAGGATACGCTGTCAATCACTAAATTTATTAACTGTGGAGTAGCGCAGGGCAGTCTACTTGGACCTGTGCTTTTTAATTTATACATAAATGAGATATTCCAGAATACACTCTTACAAAACTCAACATGTTCGCAGACGATACAGCTGTACACACAACTTTCAAAAGAATCACTTCCGTCACATATGCACTGAATAAACACCTAAAATTACTGGAAAAATATTACGACCGGTGGAAAATCAGCATTAATGTTGAAAAATCTGCCACCGTATTATTTACTAAAAAACGCAAAATACCACCACCACCTACAATGTACTACACAACAATTCCATGGTCTCAAAGTACAAAATACCTCGGTATTACGTTTGATAAAAATCTCACTTGGAAAACACACATTCAACACATGCGTCAAAAATTCCGGAAAATAATGTTTAAATTATTCCCCCTAATTGGCCGGAATTTTGAATTATCTAGAAATAATAAAGTTTTTTTATTCACAGCCGTTATGCGTCCAATTTTAGCATATAGGTGCCCAGTGTGGGGATACGACGCTAAAACTAATATTAATATCTTAGATACTCTTCAAAATTCAACAATCCGAATGATCGCGTAAAAGCTACCTGATACATGAGAAATGACGACATTCGGAAAGCCATTGAAATAGTTTTAAATCCTACATTCAAAAAATCGCAAAAAACTTCTTTAACTCTCTGCAATTTACCAATAATAGTAATATGATAAATTTAAATAGCTATAATCCTCAAGATTCAACTAAAAGACCGAGAAGAATTCTTCTCGACTCTTACAACCCGCCTTAAACTTTATTTTTAATGCAATTTTTTATTGAACAACTTTTGCTAAAATTTTTTCTTTTATTCTTATATATCACTTTTAAATTTTTGTCGTATTCCCATCATCTGCGCTTGACCCTCCCCCTTAGTCTTAAATTTCCTTTTGAGATATTTGAGCAGCTAATGAGAGTCACTATCCTCACCCGCCATGCACCAATCAGAGAGCACTTTTTCAGCTCTTTGCCAAGACCGCAGATTTCCGAATGACCCAGGAAATTACAACAACGATTGGCTCGTTCAATCAGCTGCCTGCTATACGCTAGCATGATACCAGAACACAGTCGTTCCACATCTACTTTCCGGATATGGGATGGAGGCACGCTTCGCGACCCATATGCCCAGTATTACCACTGAAGATTCATAAACGTGACGATTACCCGCCGATTGTAGAAAGACTTTGGTAAGCGAAACATGCCAGGTAAACGTGCTAGAAGACATTTCTCACAGTTAAGCGAGTTTGAGAGAGGCCTGATCATCGGGATGAAAATTTCACGCTGGTCGACGCGCCGTGTTGCTGGCCAGGTGGATCGTTCGGAGTGTGCCGTTAGAAATTGTTGGGAGCAGTGGACACGAGAAGGTACCCACGCGCGGAAAACCGGGTCTGGAGCGACCAGGAAGACCATGAGGAGAGAGGATCGAAAGATCGTGCGGCAAGCACTTGTGGACTCCACAGTGTCTCGTTCAACGATACGAGCAGACGTAGGCGTAGCAATTGTTCCACAAACAATTTCCAGACACCTTGCAGAAGCAAATCTTAAATCCAAGCGCCCTTTCCGTGCACTTCATTTAACAACGGAACATCGGCAACTACGTCTACAGTGGTGCCAAGCCAGATCAATGTGGAATGTCACAGATTGGCAAAAGGTTGTGTTTAGTGATGAATCCCAGTTTGTTTGGGGGACAGATGATAACCGTGTACGGGTGTGGAGGCACCCTGGTGAGCGGTACAATTCCCCCTACACAGTTCTACGTCACACTGCTCGCACAGCTGGTGTAATGGTCTGTGGGGGGGGTCATAGCCTATGATGGCCAGTCCACTTTAATTGTGATGCGTGGGACCTTAACGGGCCAACGTTACGTTGAGGATATTGTTTGATCCCATGTAGGACCTTTCCTAAATGGTCTCCCAGGGGCAATTTTTCAGCAAGAAAATGCTCGTCCGCATACAGCAAGAGTTGATTAAGACTTCCTACGCCACTTTCAGACTCTTCCATGGCCGGCCCGCTCCCCCGATTTGTCCCCTGTATAGCCCGTGTGGGATCAGCTAAAACGGCAGATGCCATCCTGTCACTCTGTACATGATTAAGAGTTGGCTGTTCAGGATTTGTGGGCCCATCTGCCTCAGGACAACATAAGGTGTCTAATCAACTCAATGCCGGACCGTGTGGTGGTATGTATTGCGGCTGGAGGTGGTCCAACGCGCTATTGAAGTTGCCTAGTATTTGTGTCGTTTCACACCCTGTATTCGTTTAATTGTCTTGTTTTTGAGATCAAGTGAATCTCTCATCTGTGTCATTATGTGTATTAAATTTCATTTCAATCCGATGCTTTCTTCTTGGGTCGCTATTTTCGATGTTGCTGAGTGTATAACACGGGGACACAGGTCAACTCTACTGAGGGTATCGAAGATGTTTCTAGTGAACTGGGCAATGGGGGTTAAAGGTTGCACCTCTTGGATGAAACATCCAGATCTATTGCTCTCGACGAGTTAGGATCTAATAAAACCAGTTCAAGATTTATGACCACCATTAAATGTATTAAAGAGAGAATAACTTGAAATGTTCAGAAAAATACTTCAAAAACAGAGAGAAAAAAATTTAATCACAAAAGAAAAAGTTCATTGTATAGAAAATACTCTTAGCTATAGAAAGGTTATTTTACGAAGAAAATCGTGAAATGTTCAAGGTTCCTGGAAAAAGTCCGCTATATAGAAAAATTCGCAATATAGAGGTTCGACTTTTGTAAAAATCATTGCCCAGTATAGCTTTTCATGATAAGGTAATTGATTTGTTGGCCAATTTAATTAAAGCAAGTAATTTTTTAAGTCAATTGCTACGTAAGTCATCAAAGAAAATTTTTATTTTAATTACTTTTTATTAAATAGTTACAATTAATATAAATATTTATATGCATATGACAGAATCACAATATTAAGTGACAAAATAGATAGCGATTTTCCGTGCAATTTTCCACTTTCCTTTCTATATATGCTGTTGGATATATTATTTATTCATTTTTAATTTAATTAATGAATTAATATTTGAAAAAAGTGTATTAACATCAAGTGTCCTCCACTACAAGTTGAAAAAAATGTATTTGTACTTGGATGGGTGAATAGAAAGTATTTTATTAACAATTGAAAACTTACACACTATATAAGTAAATAAATATGTAAATATATATTGCCGCACGCATAATTTGCTACAAGTCCCGATAGCCGAGTTGGCAGAGCGTTGGACTGAACTTCCTCAGGTCTCGGGTTCGAATCCCGGCCCCGGCAGATTTATCCAAAGACTGGAATTTTGTTTCCGTTTTTAATGTATTATTTCTCTAGGTTCTAGATGAATCCAGATCATTCTTTAGAGTGCATACTGGGTATTTCTCGAATATTCCGAAGTGTGTAAAAGCAGAGTTCATCGCCAGTTGGGCATGTTCTCAGTCCAGTGTTGTATCGAGCTCCCAGCGTTAGAATAAATCTAATTGTTTGTTTAATTGAACTGTGTACTTCTTTCGAACTCCGTGACAAGTTTGGTGGAGGCGCCGGGTACAATTACGTCAAACGTGGATAATAGCGACAACCTTCGCAGGAGCCTCCGGTTAAGAGGATTATCCCCCGAATTCGGACTGTTAAAAGAAAATAGTAGGAAGAGGACAAAAATGCCGACCGAGCAAGAAGCCAAGCCCGCTGTAGTAACACCTTCGTTACAGCAATGGAGGAGCCCATCGACCTTCCGAGGAGCGCCTGGGGAAGACCCTCTCAAATGGCTTAAAGAGTACGATCGAGTAGCCAACTTTAACAAGTGGGATGACATGATGTGCCTGGCTAACGTTTATTTCTTTCTTGACGGTACTGCGAGACAGTGGTATGTCAACAACGAAGACGCCTTAGATTCTTGGGAAGCATTTAAAAATGGACTAAGTGGAATTTTCGGTGACCGTCAAAAATATACCAGAAGGGCAGAAGAACAACTAAAATGCCGAGCCCAGCGTTCAGGCGAGAGTACACAGTCCTACATACAAAGTGTATTAGGACTTTGCCAAGAGGTAAATCCTCTGATGAAAGAAGACGAAAAAGTGTCACACCTAATGAAAGGTGTTGCTGAGGATATTTATCAGGCCCTGTTGACGAGAGAAATCAACGACACAGCAAGTTTTATCAAATGGTGCAACTATATCGAAGATATGAAGCAGAAGAGAGTTGGTCGACCGAGATTTGAAAGGCTTCCAAACGTCGTACCGGTTGCATCCCTGACGGATGAGACTGATTTGGTCTCTCTTATTCGCACAATCGTACGAGAAGAAGTCCATCGACTAGTTAACCAGACGCAAGAATCTTTGGACTCCAATCCCCAATCCTTAGAAGAGATCGTTCAAGACGAAGTTGAAAGGGTTTTGGCCCCAGTGTCAACAAAACCTACAGAAACTAGACCACGACCAACATACGCCACTGTAACCAGGAAATACAGAGCTCCTGTTCAGAAATTCCCACCTGAACCAAGAAAAACAGATGTGTGGAGAACGGCTGACAACAGACCTGTTTGTTTCCACTGCGGACGTCCTGGACATGTAATGCGCTACTGCCGAGAGAAAGGCTGTCTTTGACAACTCTCGAAACCGCCGACGGAACTTCGACGACGTTGGCACTGAAGAAGAAATACGCCGACCAAACTCTTCTCGCCGTTTTACGCCAAGTCCCACGAGGCCGATCCCCAATACGTTGTTACAGATCCCCGTCGCCATATCGCCGATCCAGTCAGTCGCCAGGCCGTAGGAGCGAGGAAAACTAAAGAGACGACCTTCCAGGAGGTGAGGCCGCGTGTACTGGAAATCCTCCGTCGACCGCCAAGATGACTGGTAACCAACTAGACGTAATAATAGATAAGAAGCCGATACGTGCTCTAGTAGATTCTGGGGCATCGTTTTCTGTCATATCCGATAAGTATCGCCGATTTTTAAAGAAAGTTCTGTTTGCTGATGCCAAGAGCGTTATGCTGAAAGTTGCGGATGGAAAGTTTGTTCGGCCGATAGGAAATGTGTTTTACGTGTCCGTATAAACAATCGAGAACTGCCTTTTGAATTTATTGTTTTATCACATTGTAGCCATGACGTCATCCTAGGATGGGACTTTTTAGAGGCGTCTCAAGCCGTTATAGACTGTGGACAAAATGAACTTGTTCTAGAAGACATCTGTCGAAACTCCACAGCGCCTGCCACCTGGAATTTGTATGCCACCAGAGACTATACACTTAAGCCGCATTCTTTAACTAGAATAACAGTATCAGGATATCAAACCCGAGGAGACATAAATGTAGTTCTAGACGGCAGCAAACATTTGCTCTTCGAGAAAAATATTGCTACACCGTCCATGGTATCCACATATCGTAACGGAAAAAGTGATGTCTGGGTTACCAACCTGCAGTTCCGAAACCAAATCATCCCTAGAGGAATGTGCATAGGCCAAGCTGAACCACTAAATGAAGGGCATCTATGTGTTATTTCCGACACATCGGGTTGCTTGGATGACCAGCAAGAAACTTCGGAGTCACAGATGAATTGTTCGTTAATGCTGTCATCCGAGTTAAGTGACGAACAGAGAAACAAGCTATCCGAACTACTCCGGAAATTTTCTGGGCTTTTTACGAAGACCGACAAGTCGACAGCCGCGAAGACGAATGTGAAACACAGGATTTTTACTGGTGATCATGCTCCAATCAACCAACGAGCCTACAGAGTCTCGCCAACTGAAAGACGCATCATTCATGAAGAGGTTCAGAAAATGCTTGATGAAGGTATCGTCTAACCCTCTGAAAGTCCTTGGTCATCACCCGTTGTGCTCGTAAGAAAAAAAAGACGGTAGTTGGCGTTTTGCGTCGATTATCGCAAGCTGAATAGCGTCACGAAAAAGACGTTTATCCTCTGCCTCGTATTGACGATACGCTCGACTGTCTGAAAGGTGCCAAGTTCTTTTCTTCCATGGATCTCCGATCTGGTTATTGGCAAATAGAAATAGACGAAGCGTATCGTGAAAAGACGGCATTTATTACCCCCGAAGGCTTATACGAGTTTAAAGTCATGCCGTTTGGTCTCTGTAATGCACCTGCGACCTTCGAGAGAATGATGGACAATTTGCTACGCCATTTTAAATGGACTATGTGTCTTTGTTACCTAGATGACATAATAGTGTTCTCAGAAACTTTTGAAGACCATCTTATACGATTAAGACTTGTTCTAAAATGTCTTCAGGAAGCTGGTCTTAAATTAAATTCAAAGAAGTGTCTTTTGCTGCCCAAGAAGTAAAGATTCTAGGCCATCTTGTATCTAGTAATGGCGTTCGTCCCGATCCCGACAAAATAAAAGCCGTAAGAAATTTTCCCACTCCAAAGAATATACATGACATACGAAGTTTTCTTGGCCTTTGTTCATACTTTAGAAGATTTATTAAAGGTTTCTGTTATCTCGCCGAACCTTTGCAGTCGTTGCTGAAAAGTGGCGTGGAGTTTCATTGGGGTCCTGAAGAGGTGGAAGCATTTAACAGTCTTAAGAAAGCACTTACTTCGGATCCAGTATTGGGGATGTACGACGAAAGAGCTTCTACAGAAATCCATACTGATGCAAGCGGGTACGGTATCGGAGCTGTCCTAGTACAAATTCAGAATAATGTCGAGAAAGTTATAGCATACGCTTCTAGAACTCTGACAAAAGCCGAAAAGAATTATTCCACCACAGAAAGGGAATGTCTTGCCATCGTATGGGCTACCAACAAATTTCGGCCGTACATATTCGGAAAACACTTTACTGTTGTAACTGACCATCATTCCTTGTGCTGGCTCATGAATTTAAAGGATCCTTCAGGAAGGCTTGCCAGATGGGCCCTCCGACTTCAAGAGCATGATTTTGACGTAAAATATAAAACCGGTAAGAAGCATAGTGACGCCGACGCTCTTTCGAGAAATCCAGTGGAAGGAAACGGAAACACCAGACAAATTTTAGCAGTCACGACGAGTATGAACCTTGCGATGGAACAGAAAAAGGATCAAGACCTTGCGAAATTAAAACTTTTGAGCAACTCATCCAAAAACGAAGAATTCAGATTCATCGACGGTATCCTTTGCAGGAAGAATTTTGATCCAGATGGAAAGTTGTGGTTGCCAGTCATTCCTAAACATCTACGAGCAGACATACTAAGGCACTTTCATGACGCCCCCACCGCAGGACACCTTGGTTTCGCGAAAACTTATGACAGGATTCGCAAGAGATTTTACTGGCCGGGAATGTACCGAAATGTCGTTCGGTATGTCATGCATTGTCGGGAGTGCCAAAGGAGAAAATCCGTTCCTCAACGACCACCTGGACGTTTAGTTCCCATCCCTCCAGCTATAGCTCCTTTCCATCGCATTGGAATTGATCTCCTTGGGAGATTTCCAAAGTCTGCTCATGGAAACAAATGGATAATAGTCTGCACGGATTACTCAACGCGATATGCAATAACAAAAGCCTTGCCGACAGCCGAAGTCGACGAAATAGCGAAGTTCTTACTTGAAGAAATTGTCCTCAGGCATGGAACTCCTCGAGTAATTATCACAGATCGTGGAGCCGTCTTTCGATCCAGACTTGTTTCCTCTCTCGTCGACTTGTGTAACATTGATCATCGTTTCACAACGGCGTATCATCCCAAACAAATGGACTGACGGAGCGCTTCAATAAGACCTTGGCCGACATGTTGTCAATGTATGTGGATGTAGAGCAGAAAAATTGGGATGAAATTCTACCATTTGTAACCTTCGCTTATAATACCGCTAAACAAGAGACCACAGGTTTTACGCCGTTCTATTTACTTCATGGTCGTGAAGCGGAAACGACACTAGATACAATGCTACCATTCTGTCCTAACGATTTTGATGACAATAACATCACCAAGATAGCAGCCAGAGCCGAAGAATCACGACAGCTAGCCCGAGTGCACACTCTGAGAGCTCAAGACAAAGATCGTCGACGTTACGATTCCAAACACCAAATGGTATCTTACGCTCCCGGAGATCTCGTATGGGTTTATACTCCAGTGAGAAAAGTCGGTCTCTTTGAAAAACTCTTAAGAAGGTATTTCGGACCGTATCAGGTGCTACGCCGTTTATCAGCCGTGACTTACGAAGTACAAGATTTTGATCCTGCTTCACGAAAAAGAAAACTAAGAGAAGTTGTCCATGTACTGCATATGAAACCGTACCATGATCCCGCCGAGCAAATCGAAACCGAGGATATTCCTCCCAAAGAATCATACAAAGGACCCATCACTCGTTCCAGAATAAAGACCCTTGAACAAAATGACAGCGGGGCGCTGTCTTCTTTTTCGAGGGGAGCAATGCCGCACGCATAATTTGCTACAAGTCCCGATAGCCGAGTTGGCAGAGCGTTGGACTGAACTTTCTCGGGTTCGAATCACGGCCCCGGCAGATTTATCCAAAGACTGGAATTTTGTTTCCGTTTTTAATGTATTATTTCTCTAGGTTCTAGATGAATCCAGATCATTCTTTAGAGTGCATACTGGGTATTTCTCGAATATTCCGAAGTGTATAAAAGCAGAGTTCATCGCCAGTTGGGCATGTTCTCAGTCCAGTGTTGTATCGAGCTCCCAGCGTTAGAATAAATCTAATTGTTTGTTTAATTGAACTGTGTACTTCTTTCGAACTCCGTGACAATATAGGGAGAGAGTGAACTATAATAGTAGGAATTGAAAAATAAGTGTGTATTGTTAAATGGTTTAGGTATATCACAATAATACTCCAAAAGTTTTTTTGAAGTGATAACTGATTTTGCTGGAGATTCAAATTGAATGAGCGTCACGCTCGGGAATGTAACGCTTGTTCGGCTATTTTCGCCTTTAGTCGGACATACACACCCTTAAAAAGGAAAGGAAGGACGTTTCCCCCGCTACTAAGAAACGCTGTAGTTTGACCCCCCACCACCACCAATACGCCCTAAAAGTAAGAGGGGTACCTCCCCCCCCCCTTTTACTAAAATGATTGCGGGATTCTTTCTAAACTTAGTTGAAGCATGGAAATTAAACTTAATATTTTTAAAAAATATGCTTATAGAGAAAGAGAAATCCTATACTAAAATTAAACATAAAATGTAAGACAAATTTTTATAGAACTAAGAAAAATAGTACAATTATCACTGGCAGTATTGCAGTGATCTTACGAATAAAAATCTATTTTTGTAAGCGAATGGGAATTACAATGAACAAATAGTTCTATTAATCACATTACTTAAATATATACTTTGAATCTAAAAAGAAAATTAAAACAATTAAAAATTTTAAATAACAAAATTAAGTATACAGGTATTAAGAAAAAGTTACATTAAATAATTTAAATACAAGAAAATATATAATTAAGAAGACATTCCCTGCTGCAGCACCGGATATATTTGTACAAAACTGCCATACAATGACAAAAGAGCTGGTATAAGCTAGATATTATGTGACCTAAATCTTCTGATTAAATCTCTTTTTAAAGGTTTTGACCGAGATTCCTCTCTTCCCAATCAACTACCTGTCTTACTATTACTTTGCTTAAATTAATTCATGGATAGAATTGAGAGAATATTGTTAAATTACAACCAAAATTCACAAAGCCGGATCGGGTCTTCTGAACAAATTAATTACCTGTGATTTTATATGGGAATTTTAAAGTAGATTTTTCAGAAGACAAATCAAAACCTTTAGTTAATTTTTTAAAATCAAAATTCAATTTAATTATGTCGAATGATCCAAATGAAGCACAAGGAAGTACGGAGCAACGCTTGACAGAGTTTTTTTTTATAGATATTTAAATAAAATTATGAATCTCTAAAGGATTTATAACTTATTTCAGCTTCCATAAACCTATTGTTTCCTTCTTAGAATACAATTAATCCCCAAATATGATTGTATATTTCGCACAAAAATAACTTTATGAGTACAGATATATGAATAATTTTATAGGACAATACTGATAACCCCTTGTTTTTTATTCACCGAACTAATCCCCTGAAATAACATTACAAATCACTTCTATCGTATGGTCATAGGTACCCCCCCCCCTTTTTTTTTCAACAAACAGATATATCTCGCTGGCTTTCCAAAACTATGTAATTTAAAAATGTGCATGCTTGCATACCTCAAATTAAATGAAACACAAGTCAAGGACTTCTAGAACACCTAATACTTCCAAAGCATAAAGAATATTTAAAAGTTTTGGAGTCCTCTTTTTATGAATACCCCAGTGACTGATCTATCATTATCTTTTTTTATCGTTCGTATCTGTTTCCTTTTCAATAGGAAGAACATTGTACAGGAGATAAGCGCTCTTTTGTTTCACTGTTTTACTTATCGGAATACAATCACAGTTAGAAGAATTTGGATTTACTGCTACATGGAGCTTCTTGGTCCATTGTAGGCGGTGTCGGATTATCATCGTCAAGCTGGAAAAGAAAATCATGACTGGACAAGGGCTGTTTGCAAGTTTTTTAATTATTCTTTTGTTATGGAAAGTTAATTGTCAAAGTAAGTTGAATTACATCCAAAATGATAGTTATTTGTAAAATATGAAATAGAAGCAGTAATTAATATGTGACAAAATTGCATAAGCATTATTGTATTGTAGTTTTTTTTATAAAAATTATAAATGCGTGTGTAAAGTTTGCACTTTAAATCAATTTTCTGTCCAATATTTACTATAAATGTTTATTATTGATTGTATAGCATATCTAGGTGTCTAACTACTTTCAGTGGTATTGAAGAAGTGTACAAATGAATAATTTTTTTGATACTTTGAATCAGTTGAAACAGAATATAGATGCATAAATTTATTTTCATATTATTACTTGAAATAATTATTTAAATGCAACTTTGGGGCAAAAACATGGAGAAAAAATAACATATTTTCAAAATATTCTCCGTTCACAAAAAATTCTTATAATAGTAATATTTTGCTTACATATAGCTAAAACCTGAACTAATATTGGAACTAGGATTTTTGAAAAATATAATTTATATAGAAGTGGATTTGTTTGTATTTTAATAAATCACAATTGAGGACTGATTTTTTTACATAAAACTCCCGCTATTATTTTAATTGTTCGTAACTCTGAAAACAATGAATTTTTCAAAAATCCTTGTTTAGCCCCTGAGTAGAAGTCCTAGCTATAAATACAGGCAGAATATCGTTATTATAAAAGCCTTTTTCATAAAAGAGGAATGTTTTGAAAATCTATCATTCTTTTTTTTTTTCATTTTTACCAATTTTTTTTATTTAAATAGTTTTTTATGTAATAATATTAAAAAACAATTTTATGTGTACATTCTAATTGAACTGACACTAAATATATCAAAAAACTATTAATTTATACGTTTTTTCAAAATCACGGTTTCAAATGTAGTCATTCATTCACCTTCAGACTTCTACTCAGAACTTCTCAAAAAACCCATTTTTATACTTTGTGAATTTTACTAAATTTCAGATACATAATTCCACTTTTAAAAAAATATAGTGCATTTTGACACATATTTTTTGAATGTTCATAATACACGAAATTAAATGAGTTTTTTAAAAAATAGGATCCGTAATGTGTTCAATTATATTGATCAAACGAAATGTTCTCCTCTATAACAAATGATACAATGTTTTGGAAAACAATTACTGAAATAACTCTACATTCGAAGCACATAAAACACTTTAATATAAAATCAGCTTTTTATATTAAATATTTCATGTTTAAATTTTTCGGTAACTCAAAAATTTATTTCTTAAGGCACAGTTGCATTAATGAAATGCCCGCGATGTTATTGCTCATTGCTAGAAGGTTTAAATTCTACGCGTTTAAAAATAATAATCATTTTGGCAATAAAAATAAGTAACTAATATTAATTTTTCTTGAGAACTAAGTTTAATATATCATTATCTAAAAATAATTTTGATTACTACTACCTTAAGGTTGCGAAATTAGGCAAAAATGCTTTGTAGTTTAAATTTGATGCTGCCACTCCCCCCCCTTCCTCCAGTTTATTACGTTTATAAACATATGCCCAGTTTTTTATATTTCGTTTACTAAAAAACATACAAAAGTTTCTACTGTTTTTGCAAGTTTAGTTCTCTTTCAGTAAGCAGTTTAGGCCACGGCAGCCGAGAGTGGTCATGGTCATGGTCATGAACTGGTGACGAGGGGCTGGTGCACGTTAAATCTGTCATAGCGTGGTGTCCTTAGTGTCGTAGTGGCCTTTCCTTAGTGTGGTGTGGAAGTTTGGAGGGGGCACTTGACAAAGCATTCTCATCCATTAAAATTAAATCAATGCCAACTGCGCTCGTGAAAAGGTGAACAGAGACCTCCTCCCTATACCTCACAGCACTCACAGTCTCGCTTTCAAAGACATGGAGGTATGTGCGGCCATCTAAAGCGATAAGTGCCCAGACCGCTGCAAACCACCGTTGTCGAAATGGTCAATTTCTCGGACATTGGAGGGTAGGTAGTGGGTTTCTGGTTCTCTCAATGCGAAAGTACGGCATTAATCCCTTTTTAGGATGAACTGGGAGTCATCAGTGAAGAGAAGGGTCGCCCATTGATTCATAGTCCAATCTCTATTCTTCTGTTCTAAAGAACAGCTTTACTTGCAAACAGCCCTTTCTCATGAAGTTTTCTGGAAATAGTTACCCTTGAAATTCGGGGCTTGTAGTAGCATACAACTCACGAGCTATAGCGTCCCTGTTACACCTCGCTAAAATGGAGAAATGGCGATCTTTTCTTGCCGTCGTGGCTCTTGGGCGACATTTCCAGGCTTTCGCTTGACGGAACCAGTAACCTGAAACTGTTTCCATAAGCTGAACATGATGTTGGGCGTTAAACTGAATTCTCTGCAAAACTAGATTTGAGGCTGGCCTGCTTCTAGCCTACTTACAATTCGCCACCTCCTTCTCTCATAGTAACGTTGCAAAAAAGTGAAAAGAAATTGGGTGAGGTGTACTTACGAACGAAATGCGGATTTCTGCACTCGCGAATCCTGTTCCTCGAGAGGTGGGGGAATGGAGTATTAATGAATTTTAGTACTGTTTTTAAAGCAAGCTATTTCTACTAAAAAAAGGTTACAATTTTTTTTGAAACAAGCTATGCCGTCCTTTTTTAATAGCAGCTAATAATGTCAATCTGTGATCAAAACTCCTTGCTCAAGGATTTAAATTATTTTAGTGTTTTTCAAAGCTAACTGTGCTGCCATTTTTATAACTCCTAATTCTACGACTGTGTAAATGAACTCTTTACTCATAGATTAAATTTTTTTGTTTTTATTTAATTCGAATGGTCCTCACTTTACAAAATTTGATTACGAAACTCAACTAAGAAAGAATTTATTTAAAAAAGGAATTTATTTAAAAAAGGATTTATTATAAATCAGTACTATACATAAAATAGCGAGAAAAATTCCATTTGCAGTTTCATTATAGAAAAAAAAATGAAGCAAAGATTTGTTGGTGTTGATTAATAATCAACATACTGATAACTTATATGGTGTGGCTTGGAAAGTACACAAAGCCTTAATTTTCTTTCAATTTCCTTAATCATAATGTATGAATGAATTCTTAACTTAATTATTCAGAGCGAAATATGAGGAATAATTTTATGAATCAATAGTTTCTTTTAATATAATAATTATATCTATCTATCTATAACTATCCTTATATATATATATATATATATATATATATATATATATATATATATATATATATATATGTATATCTATGTATATCTATATCTATCTATATATATGTATATCTATTTATGTCTATATATCTACCTATATCTATATCTATCTCTATCTATCTATATCTACCTATATTTATCTATCTATATCTATATCTATCTATCTATCTATCTATATATATCTATACATATATATATATATATATATATATATATATATATATATATATAGTCGGACCTCTATATATAACTAAGTCGTGAAATACAGGAAAAAAGTTTGTTTTATGGAATGGAAAATTCGTTATATAGAGGTTCATCTTTTAATATACTTTAGAAACCTTATAAAACAAATTTTAAATTCATAAACACTATATATTGAAAAAATTAATTATTGACACCTTTTAATAAATTAATATATGTTTATTTTATATATCATACCCATCAAAAAAGAAAGAAAGAAAGAAAAGCTGCAAGGAAAACAAGAAAAAAAGATTGTCGAAGAATTCCCCGTACTTTCAATACTAAGAAAATAATTTTATACTAAAATTAATGAATTTTAAGGACATTTTATAATTTAAATCACACAAGTAATATTAAACATACATTATTTTGTAATTAGAAAACGGGTCAACTCCACTGAGGGTGAAAGAGGTTATCGAAGATGTTTCTAATGAACTGGGAAATGGGGGTTAAAGGTTGTAATTCTTGGATGAAACGTCCGAAACTCTATTACTCTCGGTGAGTTAGGATCTAATAAAATCAGTTCAAGATTTATGACGACCATAAAATGTGTTAAGGCGAGAATAGTTTGAAATTTTTTCAGAAATACTTTAAAAAAAAGGGAGAACAAAAATTGAATCACAAAAGAAAAAGTTCGTTAGATAGAAAACGCACTTCGCTATACAGAGGTTATTTAAGAAGAAAATCGTGAAATGTTCAAGGTTCCAGGAAAAAGTTGGCTATATCGAAAAATTCGTAATATAGAGGTTCGACTGTATATCTATCTCTCGCTCTCTCTATATATCCATATTTATATCTGTATATCTATAGATATAGATATAGATTTAACATGTGTAATATATAAAATGCTTTTCGTGGGAAGCCGCACGACCCGGAGAGAAATACACTACAGTAAGTAAAATGGAAATAATTTAATGTTTCTCTCTCTCTCTCTCTTGAGCGACCTAGTACTATTTGATCCTCGGACAGGGAGTTGGAAACCACTGGCTTAAATAGCACACAACTTACGTGCTTTGTAATCTAAAAAAAGTAAACAAAAAAAACATTATTAAAATTTTTATCTATTTCGTAATTAAAAACCAATTTTTTTTGTTACATTTACATTGTTTAAATTGACTTCATCTAAAATTTCTTTTCTCAATCATTTTCATTCAATATTTATATCTGATATTGCATGCACTGTAATGGCTCATTGTTCTACAGATTAAAAAGTGATTTTCATATTGAAAAACTAACTTATCTTAATTTTAATAAGAAAGAGAAAGAAACGGAATTGTTTTACATTTTAGTGGCCAAGAAAGAGAAAGAACTTACCTTATTTTACGCAGTTGTTTATTTTCACCTTATTTTAAAAACTAAATCATATACATCATGGTATTTCAAGCAAGATTTGTACGCTGAATGAATTCTCTTTGTTATCCTTTTTCACTCTTGCAAGCTACAGCTTAAATGTTGATATAATATTGACTGCATATTTTCCTTGTCACAAAACCATCATTTGTTGATATTTGTTAGTTGCAGTAAGCCTTTTTTAATTTAGTATTTAAATTCCAAATAATTTTTTTTCTCCTTAAGAAATATTTTAGTACAATGCACTTGCGAAACTTGCACAGCACACTTGAGAAACTTCTCAGTCACAGAAAGGAAATCAATGAACTCTTTAATCGTAGAATTTTTTTCGCCTTTACATTTATAATTTCTACTTCTGTAGCTGACATAACCACAGCCTTATCTTTTCGTGTATATGATGATGTCTATTCAAACGAATGAATGAGTTCATTGAATGATTGTTCTAACATCTACCAGTGACATAACCATGGCATGTTTTCGTGTATTTAAGGTATCCGATTACGTTCGGAACCGTGATTTTGCAAAAGCGTGTAAATGGATAATATTTATGATATTTAGTGTCACTTAGATTAGGAAATGGATATAAAATTGTTTTAAGAATAGTATTACAACAAAAAATTATTTAAGTACAATATTTTGACAAAAAATGAACATAGAATGACCCATTTTCAAAATATCCTCCTTTTGTGAAAAATGCTTCTATTATAAAAATATTTTGCCTGTATATAGACCTTGCCTGCTCAGACCTCTGTACAGAGGCTCAACTAGAATTTTTGAACTATATAACTCAGAAGTTGGTTTATGATGTCTTACGAGAACAGAGGAGAGAAATTTTAAGAAAAAAACGCCAATAATTATTTCAATTGGTTGTAACTATGAAAATAAAGTGAATTTTTCAAAAATCATATTTGAACCTCTGTACAGAGGTTCGAGCTATATCCAGGCAAAATATTATTATAATAGAAGCAATTTTCACAAAAGGAGAACATTTTGAAAAAAAAAGGTTATTCTAAGTTAATTTTTTGCTGAAATATAGTATTAAAATAATTTTTTTTGTCAAAAAATGTCTTTAAAACAATTTTATGCATGTATTCTAATGTGAGTGACACTGAAGTCGGATACCTGAGTGAACGTAGTACCTTAAGGTATCCGACTACGTTCGGAACCGTGATTTTAAAAAAGTGCATAAATGGATAATTTTCATGAAATTTAGTGTCACTCAGATTAGAATACATGTATAAAATTGTTTTAAGGACATTTTGACAAAAAAAATTCATTTAAATATAATATTTTGGCAAAAAATTAACTTAGAATAATCTTTTTTTCCAAATCTTCTCCTTTTGTGAAAAATGGTTTTATTACAATAATATTTTGCCTGTATATAGCTCAGACCTCTCTACAGAGGCTCAACTAGAATTTTTGAAAAATTCACATTTTTTTTAGAGTTACCATCAATTGAAATAATTATTCGCGTTTTTTTCTTAAAATTGCTCCCCTCTGTTGTCGTAAAATATATCAATATATATATATATATAAACCCACTTAGAAGTTATATAATTCAAAAATTCTAGTTGAGCCTTTGAACAGAGGTCTGAGCTATATGCAGACGAAATACTATTCTAATAGAAGCATTTTTCACAAAAAGAGAACATTTGGAAAAAAGAAAATTCTAAGTTAATTTTTTGCCAATATATTGTATTTAAATATTTTTTTTTGTCAAAATGTTCTTAACGCAATTTTATGTATGTATTCTAATCTAAGTGACACTAATTATCATGAAAATTATCCATTTATGCACTTTTGAAAATCACGGTTCCGAACGTAGTCGGATACCTTAAAGAGGCCCATTCAAACAAATGACCAAGTTCATTGAGTGATAGTTCTAACGTTTACTTTTTTTTTTTACTTCAGGTCTCACAGGTCCGCCAGTAATCGATGGCAGTTACACTGCTAGAGGAGAAATGGTGGAGACACTGGAGGACGAGTCCCAATTGCTGACACAGATTGCCTTCGAAGAGAGTTACGACCAGGATAGGCAACAGGCTGCTTTCAGAGTTTGGATGATTGGCCAAAACGTCACCTTCGTAGAGAACTTTAAAACCAAACAGACATTCCAGTACAATGATACGGGTAAGGATAGCGAACGATTCGTAAAGTGGATCACTAGTAATGTTCTAAAAATTTCATATCTCGGGAAAATTAAAATTAATTTTGGGGTCCCTGATCAGCGTCAGGAGTCCGCGCAAGGTTTAATATAAAATAAAAGGAAGTGTTTTATTTTAATGAAAATTTAAATAAATAACAATCATTCACTCGGATATTCCCGAATGGGTGTTGAACCCTTTTGTACGGAACAAACTCAGATTTCAGACACAGATGATGAATCCATACTAATACAGGAACATCTTATTGAAATGTCTACAAATAAGGGATTTATGCCAATGTTTGAACAAGGATACGACAAACTCTTGTTACAAAAACAGATCTCAATTTACATCCTGTATTATGGATTATTGTACAGAAGTTGTTGACCACTTTACTGTCTTCCTATGTGGTAGAATGTGGATACAGTGCCATTATAAACCTCATCACAAAAGAAAAAAAATTGAAGTAAAAACTGACAAAAATTCAGTGCTCGTGGGGATTTGCGATTGCTACTCACAAACATTGAGCCGGACATAAATAAACTTAACTTATACATGTGAGTGTGTCCGTTATTTAAATACTTCAAAAAAGGAGACTTCTTAAGTTAATTACTTTAATATAGATAAAAAGGACATTATAGGACGGACATACAGGTAAAAAGAAGAGAATAAGGCTATCTGCTTTTACATAGTTAGATTTAAAACATCACGCGTGTTGGAGGTTTTTCATCTCGCGCTTATGGCGGCGGGAAGAGGACTGTCTCGCAATCTCGGCTGACTGCCTCGAGTCACTTCAGTTCATGCATGGCTTCGGAGGTGGTCTGCGAGTAGCTGACATCCACACGGGCATCCTGATAACCACGTCGTCCTCGGCGCTGGGGGAACAAGTGAACTGAAGTAATAATAAAAAACAGCAGAAAAAGGAAAATACAAAAAAACAAATAGCTTTGGTGATGGTAGCTTCTCAATGTGTACACCACTTCTTCATTTTATCAGCTGAAGTTGAGGTTACATTTGGACCTTCATGTTGTCCAATTTTCTGTACTTCATAACGATCGTGTTTGTTGACTTTTGTTACTTCATATGGTCCAAAGTATTTAGGTCGAAGTTTCAATCCAGTTCCGAACTGTGTACGCTGTATCGCAACTGTGTCACCTGGTTTGTAGTTATAAGAGCGGGTTTACGATGTTTATTGTACTGTTTCTTGTTTTCATCCTGTAAACGTAGGATATTTTCTTTAGCTTCGTTACGTAGTGTCTCTCGTTTGTTAATAAACTGTTCGCTAAGTTCGTCTTCAAGAAGGTGTTTAATTTGAAGGTCCTTTTTTGTTTCATTTTTACTCCAATTAAAACTTCAAAGGGTGTAAATTTTGTGCTACGTGTGGTGGTACTATTCATAATGCGTTGTAATCGGTGGACATGTTTGAACCATTTTTCGGGCTCTTCGATGGTTAACTTGGTCAAAACAGGGATAATTGTTTCATGCATACGTTCTATCTGACCGTTTCCACGTGGTACACCAGTGGTTACCTGAATGTGTTCAATTGATTCTTCCTGACAAAATTTTTGAAATTCTGTAGATGTAAAAGCACTACCTTTATCTGTAATAATTTTTGATGGATTACCAAATATGGTTTGTTGCAAAATTAGTTTGTCGAAAGCATCTTTAGTGGAAGTAGACTTTACAGGGTAAATCCAAACAAATTTAGAAAATGAATCAATAACAGTAAAGAGATGTTTGTAACACTTTTTTGTGGGTGGTGATGGTCCTAAAAATCACAATGGTAACAATCAAGGGGTTGATCGCCTTTTGGGATCGGATGGAGAAAGCCTTCTTGTTTACCAGCTTTACGTGAGGATAAGATGCATGGGACGCAGTTTGTAATTACATCCTGAACAATTTTCGTGAGTCTGGGAATGTAAAATTCTTGTGAAACAATAGATTCAGTTTTTGTAGAAGCAAAATGGTCTTGTGCGTGTGCATGGAGTACTATCTCTCTTTGCATCATTTCTGGAACAACTAATAGTTCAGAATTTTTGTGTAATTTGTACAAAATTTCGTTTTTAAGAAAATATTCATCGGAAGGAGTAATTTTGATTGCTGATTTAAGTTGAGAAATGAATTCATCTTTATTTTGAGCTTCTTTAATCTTTTGTGTAATATCATGGGAGAAAATCATCATAATGGGGTAACGACTTAATGCATCAACGTGTTTAATTTGTCTACCGGGTTTGTGACAGACTTCATAATCAAATTCTTCTAGCATCAACGCCCAACGAGCAATTTTAGCAGGAAAATCTTTTTTGTGCATTGTCTTTTGGAATGCGTCACAGTCTGTGATAATTTTGAATTTTGTACCTAACAGGTAACTTCTAAACCTTTTCAGCGCTTCAATAATAGCTAGTACTTCTAATTCATAGCTGCTATATTTCTCCTGTTGAACTGTAGTTTTGCGACTAAAATAATGGATAGAGAGAGAGAGAGGATGAAATAGTCCATCATCATCAATAGGACAGCGCCAAAACCTAGGGAGCTTGCATCTGTGTGGAGTTCTAAAGGGTAACCTGGTTGAAAAACATGGAGAACTGGGTTCTCTGAAAGAATGTTTTTCAATTCTTGAAAAGATGCTATTTCTGTAGGGCCAAATTTAAATTTAACATTATCACGAAGAAGATGACTTAAAGGTCTTGCAATTCGAGCGTAATTTTGAATAAACTTCCGGAAATAACTTGTTAATCCTATAAAACTTTGAAGTTGTCTCGGGGTTTGAGGTTGTGGAAAGTTTTGGACAGCTTGTGTCTTAGATGGTGAAGGTTTTATTGTTCCGTTTTCGATTATGTATCCAAGAAATTCTATTTTGCGTTGTAAGAAATTACATTTCTTTAAGTTTAACTCAAAACCGAACAAAGCTTCGATTTCAATTAAAATTCCTGATTATCTTCAAAAATTGTTGTCAACATCAAAAGTTATAGCTTCAAGTTTCAAATATTTTTCTATCTTCAAAAGTTACTTCAAATGACCAAGATTAGAATCACAATTGTCATTTCAAAAGAATACTTCAATATGCTTCAATTTAGTTTTTCATCAAATGTTGGCATGAGACAATAGGAGAATCAAATTCGACATCAATTAAAATGCTGCATCAAATATGATCAAATAGCAAAAAATATATTCAAACCATCAAAAGAATAAATTATCGCTATAAAAACATTGACAAGAAACAAACAGTTTCGTTTTCGGCGTTATTCATCACAAAGAAATTTTTTTACATCAAATAAATTTCTTTTTCAAATTAGAAGATAATTCTCCAATTTTCTTATGGGTCATACTTTTTGTTGAAGCATTCTTAATTTCATTTTTTGAACATCGAAATGGCTACTTACAGTTTTGAGTAGTTTCTGAAGTAAAGGATTCCACTTTAAAAGCGAAAGTCATCTCATTATTAACGGCTTAGAAAACTCGTATATCAGGAACTGATGGCAGAATGATGTTGTCTAGGGGGTTTCGTTTTAATTTTAAAAAATTAATCGATTAAGGGCAATACCACAGAGGGTAAAACTGGCATTGGCCGAGTCCTCATGTGAGTGTGTCCGTTATTTAAATACTTCAAAAAAAGAGACTTCTTAAGTTAATTACTTTAATATAGATAAAAAGGACATTATAGGACGGACACGCAGGTAAAAAAAGAGAGAATAAGGCTATCTACTTTTACATAGTTAGATTTAAAACATCACGCGTGTTAGAGGTTTTTCATCTCGCGCTTATGGCGGCGGGAAGAGGACTGTCTCGCAATCTCGGCTGACTGCCTCGAGTCACTTCAGTTCATGCATCGCTTTGGAAGTGGTCTGCGAGTAGCTGACATCCACATACATGTCATAGACTTAACTTATAACACGACATATAAAAATTTATATGTCATGTTAACTTATAACATGTCATCAAATTCATCCAAGTCATTAATTTTTTTATCTTATTTTAAACTAGTTATAGTTTCTATAAGTAATTCTTCAACAAAATTATTATTATTATTTTTAATTTGAAATTTTTATACTATGCATTTATGTAGCTTTTTCACCTGGGGGTCCGTGGGCAAGTTTCATCTATAAAGATGGATCCCTGTGGTGTCATAGGGACTGGTTTCGAATCCCGGAGAAGACATGGATGTTTGTAAATGTATAGTGCCTTTGCGGCATGGAGGTACTCTAAATAGCCGTCGAGCCGCAAGTCCTCTCGTGTGGTTGGTGGAAGTGGTAGAGAGGTGGATGGTCCTCCCTCAATATTGGGGTGGAAACGAGCCAAATCGTACTGTCACCTGTATGTTGCTCAAAGCTACGGTTAACGACAGGCGTCTCTTAGCCCTTTGCCATGATGAATTTCGTAGGCCTCCATCTGGCCTTTGTTGATCAGGTGGCATCAGTAACAACAACAATAACAAGAGGGATCCGTGGACAAGTTTCGTCTATAAAGAGGCGTCCGTGGACAAGTTTGACTATAAAAATGTGTCTATGGGTTAAAAAAAAGTTTGGAACCACTGTTCTCTCTCTCTCTCTCTCTCTAAACCAATGAAATCGTTTCTTATTGCCAAAAGGCCTTCTAGGATAAAAAGAAAAGCGAATATAATTTAAAAAATAATAAATAATTATAAAAAATAATTTAAAAAGAAAAAAAACCTGATAGAAGGAACTTTATTTGGAGGGACATTATATATACCCAATTAATTTTTACTATGACCAACTGTTAGGTATTTTATAATATCAAATAGGAATAAATTTTAATGAGAGTTGAATATTCATTTTAAATGGTTTCTAAAAATCGTGTACAAGTTTAAATTTGTGAAAATTAATTACCATTAAATAATCAAACCGTTTTGGATGAAAATAACGTATCGAAACTATTTCTGGAATTACTTCAAGCATTGATCATATCGATGTTTATGAAATTCCGATAGAGCAATCCTAATTAGTGAATATTAGGTTAAGATATTAAGGAGTTATCTTTGGTTTATTTGGGCATGGCAATACCGACACTGTGAAAAATTCAATACTGGATACAAGTAAAGAGAGAGAAGTTTAATGTGTGTGGAGCTAGACTTTCAACTCTATAGAGTAGGTGGAAATGTTTCCTGCGTAGTACAAACTGTGGTTTCCTCTTGCCAACAATAATACGTTCAGTTTGGTAGGTAATGCCATGATAAGATCTGCTTATTTTGAAATCTCTAAGCATATTATTATTTACCTCTGTGACAAACCTACGGTACGTGGGCACTATTTCTTATCAGATATATCCATTGATATTCTCTTGATTAGTTCAATAATCCTTAAGAGAATTGATAAATATGAACGAATTTACTATAATTACTACATTCAGATGATTCTAGTCTGATGACTAAGATTTGGAACGTTCCATTATGTCTTTGGCCTACTCTAACCTCAGCTAAATATGTATCTTAATTTGATTGTGAAGCAATGCTATTTTCGTTCCAGTTGGGATATCCAGGAACTAATAGTCGAGATTTTTATTTCGGCTTGATATAAAACATTGTGTTGAGTGGTTTTTGAAAAAGTGGGGTCAATTTCATATCACAAAGGTATTATAAAGTTGAAGCCCCTCCTTTCCCCGTCCGTTGAGTTAACATGAGCGTTCATGCCAACAAATATTGTAAAAATAGACAATTAAATGCATCGTGTTCCATAAGCCTTCTTTCGATTGAAATGTTAAAAATCTGAGGAGCAACGGTAAGTATGTAACGCATACAATCTCTCAGCAGACCACATTAAACACATTATATTTTAATCTCTGCCCTAATGATACTTTTACAAATATTAATAATTGAAGAAAATCTGTTAAACAACCAGTGATCATCAATATTTTATTTTTTAGAACAAAAATATTTATGAAAAGTTTTAAAAATAACGTACTCATTTTGCTTATCAGAGCACTAAAAATGTGTCTATTTATTATCCATTAAGTTACGTTCTTGTTCTTAGACTGCACCTTGGAGACTGTAGAAGAATGGATCAAGACAAAGTCTCCCCCTTCCCTGCTGGCTTACGAGGACATAAACGGCACGGTACGGTTCTCTCTGAAGCAATTGTTTGCTTTGGACAACAAATACTTGAAAGAGTCTAATGTATCCTCTACCTTTCGTGGGATACCAGCCAACAAGTGGATGTATGAAATCAGAGGTACTGATAAGGATACATTGAAGACCACTGTTCTCAACGTATACGCCTACTGGTCAGGTGAGTCATTAGTATTAGGGTTTCTATTCCAGCCAGTGTAAATGTTGTTGTATTTTGTATTATCTTTGCCTATACTAGGACTACCCAAATGTAAACGGGACCACCGGCTAAAGTGCAGAATTGGCCACTGGTTGGCAAGATGTATTTTTTTGCACTTTTACCGAGATTGATAAGCGCGCCAAGTGCGGTAACCCTAACGATAGCAGTAAGGAGAAATCATATCAGTGCATTTTCGCGCCTGCCCAGTACGGTTTTTTTTATTATTTTTTTTTATTTAAGCAGTTTAGAAGAATTCGCTTCTGTAATTTTTACATTATTAATATTTTTTTATAATTATTAATCTTTTTAATTTATTATTCGCTACTTATTGTTATGTATATTACTATTATTAATATTTTTTTATAATTATTAATCTTTTTAATTTATTATTCGCTACTTATTGTTATGTATATTACTATTATTAATATTTTTTTATAATTATTAATCTTTTTAATTTATTATTCGTTACTTATTGTTATGTATATTACTATTATTAATCTGGTTTATAAAATAAATTTTTTGATGGTTAATATATTTATGAAGACGATTTTAATTCGATTTCTTCTCAAACTTAAACATTTCTGTGGTTTGGGTTCTTGTTTGTCGTTGGCTCGTCTTTTTGAGCCTACTTTTTTGTGGAACACTTTGTGGAATATTTTGCAGATCGTTTTTATTTTTTTGCTTCGTTCTTCCGGTGTGGATTTGTTTTTTAAGGTAAATTTCTGTTTCGTCATATACATTTTTACAGATACTCCCGATGGCCACCATTAATATTAGTATTCTTGCAAATATGACTGAATGTATGTAGAAATATACTGAGTATTCTGAAAGATTTTTTGATATGTTGCCTGCTTTAGGAAAGAAAGCTGTGTTTGAATGATGCATAAAGACAATTTTATTGGATCGTCGTATGAATATTCGAACTGTGGGAAAAGCATGAAATTGAGAGAATGGAAAGACTAAAAGACAGTAAATGATGGTTTTGAAAATAGTGTACTTTTTAATTTTCAGTTTTAATTAATTACAATGAGCTAAAATTAATTTTTTCCTAACGATTTTAAAATTTAAAAGTATTTTAATTTTAAAACGATTTTTTCCGCTTTAAGGGGTTTTTAAGTGCTTTTTTTGTGATAATTTCATTTTCCTGCCATCTTGAATTTCGCGCTCTTGCATTACTGTCGTACGGAGGGGTTGCTACTAAGAAGGACAACACGCGAGAGTGAGCTAAGTCGGCGATTTTTCCAAATTTAATTCTGCAATGCAAAGTTCTGTCAAAATTAACAGCCCTTTTTCTTATCGATTAATTTTTGTTCTAGGATAAATTGACTTTACTGATTCTCTGAGAGCAGTACTTTTTTAAATATGATACAAATTATGTTTGAATAAATCATTATTTCTTATAGTATAAAAATGTATCTCATTTTTTACACTTGAAATTCATTTTTGCACTAAGTGAAGAAATATGTATTTTTTAAAAGTGCATAGTTTTAAACACACAGTATAGTAAATTGGTATACATGTATCTTATAACAACCCAATTAATATTTACAATTTTTTTTTTTTTTTTGAAGAATTACATCGAGTCGGAGGCCTTTTCTTAAAAATAAGTAAAGATTTAAAAGGTTTGATCTCTGATAAAAATGTCTTCCCATAAATTTAAAAATTGCTTCAGAAATTAGGTTGAACATTTAAAGTAAATAATACTGTATATTTAGCTACTTAAAGACTTTACATAAGTGTAAAAGAAAACAGTCAAAAAGAATATACGTGCAGCTTAAGATTCACAAATTTCTATGGCAGGAGCATTCGACTTTCAAGAATTTGAAAATAAATTCAGAACAGAAATTAAACTCACGAAAAACAGTTTACTTTAAGTGTTTTTACTTCGTAATGTAAACTTTTTTTTCAAACGTGACGATATACATGGAATGGATCAATGGATGGTTGGAAATTAAATATATTATGCAGAATCATTATGTGTATCTCTCTCTCTCTCGTATAAAATTCTGTATACATACATTATATAATATTCTGTATTCTTTGTAGAATATTTTATATAAATTGTTCAATGTTCCAAGTACACAGATTATATAATATCTTATATATACATTATACAAAGTACTATACATCTGATATACGTATACAATACCCTATGCATTTACTGTGCATTTACAATATCTTATGTATTTTATGCACATTATGCAATGTCCTATATATCTTATACGTGTGCACATTAAGCAGAATAACATATACACTACATATAATTCTTTTTGTATAATATATGAAACCTTATGTACGTTGTACAACATTATATATGTAATGGACAATAACTCACATACATTGTGCAAAATCTTACATTCAGAGTACAACATTTTACATGCAGAGTACAGTATCTCCACATACACTATCTGTCCAAAAGTATCCGGACATCCAGTGGTATGGACTTAGAGCGTCCTGAGGCACATATTAATATGATGTTGGTCCCCTTTTTGCATGGATGACAGCTTGCACACATTTGGGAAGACTTTCCACCTATTTTTGATAAGTGACCATTGGAACTGCCTTCCAGGCGTTCCTTACAGCTGAAGTGAGTGCTTGCAGTGAGGAGGGTCGATTTGGCTGGCTACGTAATCTGTTCTCTAATTCGTCCCAAAGGTGTTCTATGGGATTTAGATCGGGGCTCTGAGAAGGCCAGTCCAGTTTTTGAATACCCATTTCGTCAAACCACGCCTGTGCAAGCCTCGATGTGTGAATGGAGCAGTTATCCTGCTGGAAGAGAAATGGGCCTTCCCCGAAATATTGCCATAGAGTTGGGAGTGCAGCATTGTCTAGAATGTCCCCATACATCTCAGAGTTCATGTTTACAATCACAGGAACTAACGGACCCAGGCCAAACCATGAGAAACGCCCCCACACCATTATGCTTCCACCTCCAAACTTAGCAGTCGGCACAATGCAGTCACTGAAGAAACGTTCGCCGGGCATCCGCCAAACCCAGACGCGTCCATCCGACTGCCAGACTGTAAAGCGAGATTCATCACTCTAAAGAACAGTTTTCCACATGTCCACAGTCCAATGACGGTGAGCTCTACTCCATTGCAATCGCATTCTGTGGAGTGATGTTTGGCTTGTGAGCGGCTGCAATCCCAAGTTTTTTAACTCTCGACGGATAGTCCTGCTGCTAACACTAATACCTGATGAACTTTGGAACTCCTGAGAAATATCCACCAACGAGAACTTGCGATTTTGTTTCACTACCCTTTTCAGAGTTCTGTGGCTGCGTTCAACAAGTATTTTCGGCCTACCGGTTCGTTTTTTCTGCCGTTTCACTGCCTCGACGTTTCCACTTCACAATTAGATCAGTGGATTTAGGCTTCTGTAGAATGTCCGCAATCTCACGAACTGATTTCCCACAAAGGTGGCAACCTACTATACTGCCACGATCAAACTCACTAAGCTCCTTTTACTTACTCATTGCCTCACAAACACATAAATACAATTTGACAAGAAGGTGGGGGTCTTTGGGAAACTGGATTTTATGAAATCCGCCGTCCCATATCTGAAGTATTTGAATCATTAAATGTGGTAATTGGAAATTAAAAAAGCACTTAATAGTAATTATAGTTCACTTGAGTTCTTAAAATTGTACTGTCCAAAATGTTCTTTATGTTATTTCCAAAGTTCTTTTGCTGTCTTAGGTGATTAATGTGGAGTCTTGACAGTTCGTTGTAGCTCGCAAGGAGCCGTGCTTTCTTTAGTAGTGTGTCGTCGCAGCATGGTGATTGATGGGGTGGCATCTGGGGTGAAGCGCTTGTCAGGAGGAGTGACGTCATCTCGTAGAGGAGCGGGCTGTCAGTCTTGATTTGTGGTCTTTCTGTCGTTTGTCGGTCCTGTTGTGTGAGAGAGGGCACTTCTATTGGATGTTGCAGCAAGTGAGAATCCTCTCTATTGGCCGTGCCGAAGGTTGAGCAGAAAGTAGTGGGGGGAATTTTGGAAAATTTCCTGTTATATGCAATGAATGTAGAATTGGGGAGTTGAATGAAATTTAAAGTTTAATGAAAAATTAATTAAAGTAATTTGAAATTTAGCAATAGGGGGTTCATTCGCTGATCGGTGAATGAACGTTTAAGTGAATTATGGCGGATTGTAGGAGTCTAGGAGAATTCTCCTAGGTCTTTTTTGAGTGTCCAGAGGGGTGTAATTTTCGAGATTGATTATATTAGAATTATTGATGTTGGGAAGATTATCATAAAAATTTTTGGCTAGGTCTTGAATATGTTTTTTAAAAGGAGGTATTTTGATTGCTCTATAAATGTTTTTGTTGGAGTTGTATCTACATGCTCTCTAACAATACAACGAATGATGGAATTTTGGGCTATTTCAAGGATTTTTATATTTGTATTAGCTGCGTAGCCCCATATGGGACATCCGTAGCTCAGAATTGGTCGCAAAACGGCCGTATATAGTACTTTATTGTATAAATACATATTGGAATTCCGGTAAATTAAGGTGTAGAGTTTCTTTAATGCGATCCGGAATTTATCTCACGCGTAAAGAATATGAGGCTTCCATGTGAGTGTTTTATCGAAAGTAATTCCAAGGTACTTGGTTGTTTGAGACCAGCGTAGTGGTGTGGAATATAGAGTGGGCGGCGCAATTGGTTTACGAGTTTTAGTGAATAACACCGCAACGGTTTTATCCACATTGATTTTGATCTTCCAGTCGTTAAAGTATTTTTCGAGTAGGGCCAGGTGTTAAGTGCTATTGTGACTGATTTTGTATTTTTGTAAGTGGCTGAGATCGCAGTGTCATCAGCATATAGGTTGATCATGGTGCGTGGGTGTGAAGGTATATCATTAACGTAGATGTTGAATAACACAGGGGGCCCAATAAGGAACCCTGTGTTACCCCAATGTTGACGCGGTGTGTAATTGAGAGCGTGTCGTTCACTCTGACTTTGTATTTCCTGTTAGTAAGGTAGGAGTATAGAATATGAATGATGGCAGGTGGAAAATTATAAGTAATAAGTTTATAAATGAGTCCGTCTATCCAGACACGGTCAAATGCCTTTTGAATATCCAGGAAGACAGCACCAGTGGTCCTGCCTCTCTGGAATCCTGAGGATATTTTTTCCGTTAATCTGAGTAGCGGGTGGTAGGTAGAAAGTTGTTTGGTGAATCCGATTAGGGTTTAAAATGTTAGTGCTATAGATATGATTTTTAATTCGATTTAGAATAATGTGCTCAGCAATTTTGCTGAGCGAAGATAATAAAGAGATTGGCCGGTAGGCGTCAGGAGAATTTTTACTTTTTCCAGGCTTGTGTGTGTATTGGAAAAACGATTGCAACTTTCCATTCATTTGGAAAGTGTCTGAGTAGTAGAATTTTATTTATGATGTAGGTAAAAATTAGAATGATTTTGTGAAAGGAAAGTTTTTTTATCATTTTGTTGGTAATATTATCTATTCCAGGTGCTTTGGAATTCTTCAGTTTTTTCATATATTCACAGATCTCGTCTGGGTCTGTGGGAGAGATAGGAGATGAAAGTGGAGTAGAAAAGAATCTTGTTAGGGTATTAGTGACGTCAGAGTCGATGTTGGTAGTGTTTCCCTGGTCTTTTATTTTTCGTGTAATTGTCAATAAACGTGTTTGCAATTAAGTTGGCCTTCTGTTCATCGTTGCTAGCGATGCCATTGGGTCCGGTTAAATTTGGAATGTCTGAGCGTTTTTGCGAAAATATTTTTGCATATGCCAGAGACTGTTATCTTGTGTTTCGAGTGATTCTAGTTTGGCGTTCCAAGTGTTTTGTGCGTGTATCCTGATTTCTTTTTTAATTAATTTTTGAAGTCTGTTGGCTTCAGTTTTGTGCAGTTTTGTGTGTTTTAGAGTCTGTTGATATATAATTTCCTGGCCCTGTTTTTACAAGTTATTAAGTAATTGATGTGTTGTGGCGTGTAGTTGTGTCGAGTGTTTTTAATTGGTTTAGAAGCTAAGTTGTGGGCGGAGCTAACCGCATCTGCGAACTTCGCTACTTTTTCTTCGAGCGTAGATTCATTATTCATTTTAGCGTAGTCAAAAAGTTTAATTTCGTTTTTAAGATTTTTTCTGAAAGCAGACCAACAGGTGGTAATTGCTCTTGGATTATCTTTATGGATGGGGGTAGTGATATTAAAGTTTAACATGACAGGATTATGATCTGACGAGAGGTCATTTATGGATACAATATTGTAGGGGTAGTTGAAGTTGCTAATTATTGCGAAATCTAGAGTATTCGAGGAGTTGTATCCATATCTGGTTGGAGAGTTGGGAAATGCAATTTCTAGGTTATTGTCGTCAGTAAAGTCTTTTAGTCGAATGCCTCTGGGAGAGTTTTTGGAGCAATTTTATGCTCTGTGTGTGGCGTTAAAATCGCCAAAAATCACAGTTACTGTTGGCCTGAATGAGAGCCTCAATATCTATAGTAAATAAGTTTTTATCAGATCTAGGGGGAATATAAATACAGGTTATTGAGAAGCTGCTGATATTCGGGGGAGTAATAGTTACGGTGGTAGCTTCAATATGATGCAGAGTGGGGAGAAATGCGGAATAGATTTTTTAATAAAAATAATAGTACCACCGAGAGTAGGAGTAGTCCCGTTCGAGATGCGGTCGTTCCTGTAACATGTGTAATTTGAAATGTTTATGTTGAGGGTGGGTCTCAAACGTGTTTCTTGGATTAGTAAGATGTCAGGGTCGTACTTCTCTATGAAAATTTTGAATTCGGAGATTTTGCTTAGAAGGCCGTTTGCGTTCCAGGAACACAAACTCAGGCCGCTTATTTGGTGTCTATTCATCATAATCGTCTAAAAGAGCCTCTACTAAGGCGCGTATTTCCTTCTTGCGTTGGGTTTTATGTTTATTAGTACTGGATGGTTGAGGGGTGTTTGATGAAAAATCAATACTATTGATTTGTTGAACTAATAATGAAAGAGCTTGAATGGTTTGAGAAAGTATTTGGGTTATGAGACCCATGTATTCGCTTTTAGCATTATTGGTATTTGTTTGCTTAGTGATGTGAGTTGTTGCGGCCTGAGTTTGTGTTGGTATCGGAGAAGGAACCTGACCGTTTCGTGGTGCCATCTGTTGGGGGGTGGGAGCGGTAATCTTACTTCGTTCTTGTTGGGCTGCTGCTTGCGCAAAGGAAACATTAGGGCAGACTAGACTGTTAACAATGCTAGTATAATTAGGTTTGATTGACGCGCCTTTACGTGGTTTGGGGTATAACGGGCATTTTGAGTAATTGGCCATGTGGCCATAGGCTTCGCAATTAACGCAGTACATTGTTTCGACTTTATCGATCCTACAATCAGTCGTTTGATGGGGTTCCCCCCATTTGAGGCATTTAGGTTTTATGTGGCAATTGCTTGCCGTGTGATTAAATTGTTGGCATTTATAGCATTGGGTCACCCCTTTGCTATCGTAGCCCTCTACTGATACATTTAAATATGAAAGTTTGTCTAGTTTAAAAATGGTGGCGTTAGTCATAATTCTTGGTAAAGATACCAAGAATACGAAGAGTAATTGGTTTGTAATTTTACCAGTTAATTGGGAAACCCGATCAACGGTGAATCCCAGATCGATCAAGTCATTATGGATATCTTCGGGTTTAGCTTTTTTAGGTAGTCCTTTAATCACTACCTTGATGGGTTGTTCGGATTTTAGTTTAATTGAATAGAATTCATATTGTATTTTTTCAAGGAAAGTAAGTATTTCGTGGTATTGGTCGTGAGTATCACAATATAACTTGAAATACTCACCGGTCATTTTGCTACGTATTTTAGGCATGAAGTTGTTAATCACTTTCATTTGTTCTCGGAAATCAAGAGTTATTTTTAACATGATTGGTGGGGGGAGATTTTTCGTCAGGTCGGTTGATTTATTTACGGCGGTATTAGTCGTGGGTTTTTTCTTGTTACTTACTGTGTTAACATTTTTAACTATAGTTCCGGTCGAGGTTCCTTCAACGGGATCGATTTCGGAGTCGTTAATTTCAAGAGCGTTGAATTTGAAAGATTTAGCCTAAAGTTTTGTTCAGTATTCGGTTGAGTATTTTGATTTCTAGATAATTTGCGGTTAGGTGGGGAAATAAATTCGGATTCGTTATCTTTTCTTTTAAGTGAGGCCGATTTCGGTAAAGTTGGAAAATCATTATCGTTAACTTTGGTGGGAGTACTTAATGGAGTGTGGTGTTCTGCACAACCGGGGGTATCACAGCTTGGTAGAGAGGAAAACTCACTTACCGTTAGCTCGTTGAGTGCGGTGTAGTTATCCAATCTTTGAACGTGTTCCTTCATGATGTGGCAGTTTTCATCAGTAAGTCCGTGTAGTTTGAGGGATCTTATATTGGCCTTGAGATTCTCTATGGTGATGGTGTAGAACTTTATATTTCTGGCGATTATTTTCCTCTGCTCACAGTTGGTGAGGTGTGGAGTTCCGGGTCGGGAGTCGTCTATAGGTAGAGGTTGTTCATTCACGAGTGCCGGGTGTCGGTCGTCGTGGTTGTCCAATCCGTTAATCAGTTCGATGTCTAAGTCCATTTCCGGGGTCATTTCCATAATTTCAGCCATGTTAACTTTGATTTGGATAAATCAAATAAGCAGGATAAAGCGTGAGGCTCTAAAAGAGCTCAAAGCGATACTGAAGTGGCACAATCAGCACGCTGGCACTGTGCACCGGAATTCGTATGCGGAACGTTCAAAAGTACGTCCGGACGCTAACGTGTCACAGGTCGTTGTTCCTCTAAAAGTCTGTCCTACAATTTGACAAACCACTACCAACACTTTTATAGCTTTCAATTACGTATCAAATTGCGTCACTCACCAGAACCACTTTTTAAGGGATGTCCGGATACTTTTGGCCAGATAGTGTACATTATAATATATCTTGTATACGTTTTGACAGTACATAAAAATATATTTATTTTTTGTCTTTGTATATTGCATATTGAAGACCCAGTGGTCGAGTGGTAGCGTATCGCGCTTCTACACCACTGATCCGGGTTCTATTCCCGGGCTGGGAAAGGTTGACTCAGCCTTTCATCTCTTCAGTGGGTCAATGAGTGAGTACCAAGCTTTCTTGGGGACGGAAACACTGGGATTTCGCTTCAGACTGACCACCTGATCGGGACATCTGCTCACGCACCTCAGTACCCAATGGTCACGTATTCTGGGAGGGGCACTGCAGGCCCTGGCTCTGATGGGCTGTTGAGCTACTGAGTATGAGTTATATTGCATACTAACCGCAAGAGATTCAATTTAGTGAATAAGAGAATTTCGAATTTTTGTGTCCATTTTTGTATGCGACATTCAGTCCATTTACATTACATATCCTTTGAATTTTAACAGATTATACTAAAAAAATATTCTTATGCTTTTTACAATCTTTTAAATGTCTCTTATTTTTTTAAACCTAGTGATAGTTATTTTATTAATTAATGAAAAGATTATAATTCATTAAATAATCATCTGTAATTAGTTTTTTTAATTATTTCGAGCTTTATTATTACGATAGAGATGTATTGTTATCAAAATTACGAAAACAATTTAAAGTGATTTAGGAGTTTTTCTATGTTCGAGGATAAGGTCGTATTTGAACGTTTCAAATAGCAAAAATTCGGATACAGTTTTGACAGTGAAAAACTGAAAAGGGTAGGTTGGGTTTGCCTTAAATTATTTTCGATTTATTTATATCAGGGGTGGAGAACCTTTATAGATCCACGTGCCAATTTTTCTAATGAAATGTTCAATGTGGTATAGACGTACCGAAAAATAAATTTGACTTGTGATTATTGCGAAAATAATAAAACTAAATGCTAACAACTCAAAACTCTTTATTTACCACGAAAAAATACAATTTGAAATGTATAGTAGTAAATGTGTTAGTTATATGCGTGTAATTCAAATTAAAGTAACATTAAATGTGACTTCTGTTGTTGCAGATTAGATGATTAATAACATAGTAGGATTGTAAGATGTTACTTTGAGCAGAATGCATGCTAAAGTCATTTGCCAAACGGTTTCTAAGCGAGTCTTTAATGTTGTTCATCTTTGAAAATAATGACTCTCAAGCATTGGTAAATGAAAATATGGTTAAAATAGCATGAGCCAGCTTCTTCAAACAGTTAAATGTGTCTGGAATCCGTTTTACGTACGATGTTCTACATGCAATTGTCCAGACCATAAAACACATACCGCTTTGTCGCCTTTGCTAATCATGCCATATTTCTGAACCACCAAGTTTGAAATTCTCTGTTACATTTACTATCTTGCGCTTATTGTTTTTTGTTCAATTAGCCATGTGAAAAAAACAACGGTTAAAAATCGTAAATATAACACAAATAAACTTTAAAATATGGTAGTGTCAACTAAATTTAATAGGCTATGCGTAAACAAACTTCGCATCATTAGCATTGGCAGTCCACGACGTAACTAAGTCAAGACAATAATAAACGAGTGTGCTCCCCGCAGCACCGAGAACCAATCACTCGCGTTTAAACGTAACACTTCATTATGGACTTTGTTATTTTGAACTAAAACCAAAACCGTTTTGATCGGTGGCGTGCCCAAAATATTGTGTCGGGTGCCATCAGCGGCACGCGTGCCAACGGTTCGTCATCGCTGATTTATATGAAACGTTATCTTATTTCATGTATGTATATATAGGCAATGTGTGTATAATGAGGAGAATATTCCGTACAAGCACATCAAATTCTCTATACTCAATGTTTTCTTAAAGATAATTAAAAAAAAAATTTTCGTGAACTATACTTCCCCCTCCCCCCCATCGAGATGGAGCTGATCATGATTACATGGATGATAAGCAATATGGATGTGGCAACTCATGCCACAGGTTCTTGGTAATTGCTACGAAAGGGAATTAAAAGACCATCTATCCGATAGGGAAATTCAAACAGTTAAAGGAGAAGTAATTACGGTAAAATCTGCGTATAACGCTCTACTATACTTTCAAGCTGCAATTTTTAATTTTTAGGTATGTTCACCTTATAACGTTCACCCCCTTTTATATGAAGAAACCTGATATGTACGCACGCAATGCTCGTATGTTTTGAAGTCATTTATTCGAGGTATTATTCCAAGCTTTAGAAAAAAATAGTATACTTATAAAACTACGACCCCTTAAGTTAATAAGGATCTTTTATATAAACAGTATTTCGAAAAATAAAGGTCTATTTTGTTTTCCTATGCTCATATTTCTTTTAAAGCTCTCCTTTTTATACCCGGTGTATAACGCACACCCTTAAATTTCGATCTCATTTTTTTTTTGTAATCTAAGTGCACGTTATATGCCGGATTTTACGGTAGTACGTTTGGGACTGTGGGAACGATACTTTTTGTTCCGATTTATTTTTATTCAATAGATTACTGTATGTAACGTTATTGTCAGATTAAGATAAATTGAATAAGATATAATTGATATAATTGAAGATAGTAAGATATAATTGAAGAACACATACCTTGGAATAAGGGGATATATTACACTGAATGATAAGTGCTATTTTTGAGTATTGTATATTTATTATTATTTTAGTTTAGGTATGTTATAAAACCGTTTTATTCTGAAGAAATTAAAAGTATTTGATACAGATGACAAAAATAACTAACTCAGTCAATCTCTTCATTTTTGCTAATGTGATTCAGAGAATATTAATAAGACTTCCACTTAAGTCAGCTTTACTAAGCATTAAAATTGCTCGTGAAAAATATCTTCGAATATTTCTAATTAGCAAAATTTTTGAAATATTTATTAAAAAAATGAGCATAAATAATTAGTTTCACGAAAAGAATTCACATACAACTTTTATCAGTTCACACAATTATTCAAAGGGATTGAATCCCTTTCGAAGATTCAAAGTGATTTCGTTATTTATGGTCTCAGTTTTTTCTTATAATAGAGCTCGATTCTTTATAGATGGAACTTGGGACACATCTTCAAGCAAAAAAATCATCCCCCTGGGATACGTTGTTTCCCGCATGAACTTTTCAAGGGGTCAAGCCGATGTAAAGCTTCACGAACAATTCATCAACGTATATAGCTTTGCAGTTGGACGAGCAGATCACAAGCTTTTTGAGGTAGGTGCTGAGAAAGAAAGTCCCAAAGGATTAAACAATTAAGCGTTTCAAATTCGTTTAAATAACTTTATTTTAATGAGAATATAATAAAAAAATATCTTGAATTTTTTCTGTATAAATACGAGTATTAACACATAAAAGACGGTATGCAGTGGATATAAAGCCTAAATTTCCGCATACTTTTTGCACAACAAACTAAAAACAAAAATATAATAATAAAAAAGTAAAATGATAATAATTTACAAATAAAATTAATAATTATAATAATAATATAAAAGATGCATAAATTTGAAAAATGAAAGGCAAGAATTTATGTCTTCAATTGTTAATGGGACAAAGAATTAAAAAATTTGTGACAATTTTAATATTTTCTCAACAAAAGTATTAATTGATAAAATAAAATTATTCTTTATTTAAGCTGTGAAACATTCATCGTTTTGAAGTTACAAGAACCAAATTTATGTAGATATGCAAATCGAGTACTTCAGAACACGGGAGGGGAGGGCAATATTGTTACGTTGATCGGGGTTCGAGGATTTTATGCAAATCAGTTGTGAAGAACAAGACAGTTCTTTAAGAGCGATGGGAATTTATTGTCAAAAATCCAATTCTTGAAATACAGGAGTCAGCAGCAATATTCGCAGAATAAATCTCATAAGATCTTCACACCTTCAACAGCAGACACAATTATCTGTGTCTAAAATACACGTATATAAAACATTATTCACAAGCAATCACTCTTTCAATAGCCGAAGTTATCACTAATCGCTTCAACGGTCAAAGCAATACCAACTGATCGCTAGTCAAAACCAGACTGATTGACATTCGGCGAACATCTCTCTATTTATATCCCTCGCGGATAATTCGAGAAAGACCCACTTGCGTTATAGGTTTTGAAATTAGTTTATTTCTCTACTAATTTCTAGAAGAATCCAGAGCAGCGATACTCAACCTACGGCCCGCCGGACATTTCTGAGTGGCCCGGTCATGCCCCGTTTCACAAACAAATTCAATTATTTAAGAACAATTTATTAAAAATTTAGCGAGAAATTCTATCAATCATGTAATCCCATATATCGGTTTGGCTATCAATATGGCGCTGGTAAGAATTGCGGGATAAATTTTTCTTTTGTAATTGTAACGTTTAGTGTTAACAAATAACAATAGAATAGAGACTATTTTATGGATGAAACTAATTTTTAATTAACCCTCATGCCTTCCTAGCGAAAAATATCTAAAGAATATTTGCTATTTCAAGACGATTGGGATCTTGAAAAAACAAACATGGATCAACAGCTTTTTTAATTTGTCATGAAAATACTATATTTAAAAAATATAATTTTGCTCGTCACTATACCACAAAGCACAAATTTTTCAATGCCTCCTTTTTTTCAGCAACAAAATATTTGGGGGAGGGAGATTTGAGATCATTGATGAAAGGAAATCGAAATTACCACATAACAGGGTAACAAAAAAAAAAAATGCATTAAAGCCTTTTTTTCTGTGGGTTGAGTTTGAAGGAGTTTAATATAGTTTTAAAATGAAATCCAAAACTATAAATATTGATCAATTTCTGCATTTTAAATGTCTGTCATCTTATAGCGTCCACCCTCCCGTCCACTCCCTCGTTACTTCTCATGTCGCTGCCCGCGAGAAATAGATATCATATGTATGCGGCCCGCATGAAACAGCTGCCATACCTATGTGGCCTGGCTGAAAAAAAGGTTGAGTACCTCTGATCCAGAGGGTTCTGAACTCGCCAAAATGATCGCCAAGTCACCAAAATGGTCACCAAAAATAATGCCAACTTGGCTATATCGCCAAGATTTCTTCAAGTTCCCACTGAATCACCATTTTAACGTAAGGGACGGCGATGCTTGTGAATACTCTTAACGTAAATTAAATTTAATTTAGAGAAAGATAAATGTATTATACACATCCAGATACAAACTATTTACACTATTTGACACAAATTTCGTAACAGTATTGCTTCTGCTCAAGGGCTACATTATGGAAAAGAAGGACCGTATCATTTTAAGAGGATTACATTCATTATTTAACTTTACATCTCAGAAAAGGTAGAAATTGTACCCTAAAACCAATAAATATAAGTTAAATTCAATTGTTCTAGTTTTATACAATTGATTTATTGTGTTAAATTCATATCTATAGCTGAAAGCAGCATTAATTTATAGCATTTAATTTTTAAACCAGTTTATGAGATAAAAGTACCCTATCCTACTTTTCTACAAGTTTTTTGAAACCAGGAGTAAGATTGCTTGTTGAAATTCTCATTAAAGATTTCAAGTTAATGCCACCTAACTTGAATCTTTATATACTCTTGTGTTGGTCTTTATACAAGGAAAACTTTGCTCCGAAGCATACGCCGACCGAAATAAAGATAACATTTTTCTCTATATTTGATTTTCTCATTGTTTTGAGGGGCTGCGGGAAAATGCCATCCCCCTCCTGCTGTAGAATATGAAAAAAAACGAATTGTAGAAATCCTGTATACTTATCATGTTAATCAAATTAATTGAATTTTATATGAGATAATTTTATTATAAAATGAATTTCACTTTCAGCCAATTCAGGGAATTATCTGTGATAAAAGACAACAAACTCTGGAATTTCCAAACGTCAATAAAATGCAAGCAATAGCCGTTCACTCAGAGTTGGTATTACCCGAAAATCTAGAAGTACGATATGTTGATGTAAGTAAAGCCATTTTTCATGTGTTGCATTCTTTTAAATATTCTACGAATCTCACTGATAAGATTTTTTAAAATTAAGGCTCGTAGGTATCACCTATTTATATTTTTAAATTACACTCATGGACAAAAACATTAGCGCACCAAGAAGGAGTCGTCAAAATGAAGCGACATTTTACATACGTAATGACTACTTTGATATAAATAAATGAATAGAAAATCAAAGAAAAAGGATAATTCATTTAAGAGAAAAAGGCAAGAGAACGGAGGATTTAATACCCTATTGAACCCCCTCTAGCGCGAATGCACGATGCAATGCGATCGGGCATTGAGGCATACAAGTTTTGTATGATGTCTTGAGATATTTCGTTCCATATTTGCAATACCCTTGCTTCTAGTTCGTTCAGATTCGTGGGATGCTCAATTCGCCATCCCAAATGATCCCAGATAGGCTCGATTGAAGACAAATCTGGTGATCGGGCAGGTCAAGGAAGGGTAGTAACAGTAATGAGACAAACTTGTGACACACTTGCAGTGTGAGGTCGCGCACTGTCTTGTTGAAAAATGGCTCTTGGAAGCTGTTGCATGCGTGGCAACACATGTGGTTGCAGGATGTCATGGACATACCACTGGTCTGTCATAGTGGTACGGATCAATACTAGGGGTGACCGTGTATTGTAGGCAATGACACCCCATACAATCACACCAGCTGTGAGAGTGGTGTGTTGCTGTAAAGAAAAAGCAGGATTGAGGCGTTCACCACGGGGTCTCCACGCACGAACACGATTAGCATCACTACTGAGATGGAAACTGGATTCGTCGCTAACGCCGATATGGTTCCATTCCACTGCAGTCTAGTTTCGTCGTGCGTGGCACCACTTCAAACGGAGGCGTCGATGGGTGGGCGTCAAGGGCAGCACACATAATGGGCACAGTGATCCCAAATGTCCTTCAGCAAGGCGCCTTCATATGGTTCGAGAAGACACAGGGGTCCCAAATGAAGGTGCTACCTGTGCCTGGATGGCGACTGATGAAGCAGTTGGCTATATGCGGGCATTTCTTACGATGTGGCGGTTTTCTCAACGACTGGTCTATCGAGGGCTTCCTGAGCCTTGTCTTCGTCGAAATGAGATCTCCCGGATCCACTGGTCCCCACACCTCCTTACAACACAATCAGAGTGACCAAATTGCCTAGCTTACCACCCCGCTTCCATCATGTCGATGATTTTCCCCCACTGAAGCTGTGACAGCTGCTCCTATTGTCTTTGAAAACGGCTTAATGGCATGTCTACCTCAGCTCTTTATTTGTAAACGATTCAGCACACTCAAATAAACTTTGGTTACTTATTTTATACTCCACGGAGAACGACGTTGGATGCCCTCTACCGGCTATACGTAATGCGCAATCACGCTGCATTTCTAATCATTTACATTATCTCCCCAACATTTATCTTCAGGCCAAGTTTCGTCATGATCCCACCACTATTTCTTTTTGCGCTAATGTTTTTGGCCATGAGTGTATTTTACTGTTAAAATTTCATCGTTTCCATAGCAACGGAAGATGATACAACATATAAAATACATTTTTTTAACTAACAAAAAAAAACACGATAAAAATAAATTATAGTTTATAGTGAATCGAACTAAAAAGTAAAAAAAAAAACTTTTAAACGTTGGGTGCTCAGCATTTTGGAATAGAACTAGTAGGATATTATAACAATTAATATAGAGCACTCCACGCTTTTATCCCAATGGCATTAATTTTCTCGTTAATCATTTTATCCTTATAAAGGGTGTTTTTTTCCAGGTATAGAGGTTTAAGTTGGCATTACTTTCCAAGATGGCGACCGATTTAACAGCTGTCAAGTGATTTATTCCCAGTTTGGTTTGGCAATTCATCAAAACGATCATCAAGCAAGGCGTAGATTCGTCGAATGGGCCCAAAACGAAATTGCCGTTGTTCTCGATTTTCATAAGCGAATTTTGTTTAGCGATGAAGCGCACTTCTGGTTGAAAGGCTACGTCAACAAACAAAACTGCCACATTTGGAGTGAAACTAATCCACAAGTGTATGTCGAAACACCGTTACATCCAGAAAAACTGACTGTTTGGTGCGCTTTATGGGCTGGTGGAATCATTGGTCCGTACTTCTTCAAAAACGATGAAGGCCACAACGTTACAGTCAATGGTGATCGGTATAGAGCCATGATTACTAACTTTTTCATTCCTGAATTAAACAATCATGATGTCCAAGAGCTGTGGTTCCAACAAGACGGCGCAACATGTCACACAGCTCGTGCCATAATCGATTTATTGAAAGACACGTTTGGTGACCGCCTAATTTCACGTTTTGGACCTGTGAATTGGCCTCCAAGATCTTGTGATTTAACACCGCTAGACTATTTTCTGTGGGGCTATTTAAAGTCATTGGTCTATACGGATAAGCCACAAACGCTTGACCATTTAGGAGACAACATTCGCCGTGTTATTGCCGATATACGACCACAAATGTTGGAAAAAGTAATCGAAAATTGGACGTTCATATTGGACCATCCGAGCCAGCCGTGGCAGTCCTATGCCAGAAATCATATTTAAAATGTAATGCCATAAGATTATCTTTCCAATAAAAAAAATTCATGTCAATCGAATAATACATCGTTGTTTTATTGCAATTTAAAGTTCTATTCCGTCTCTATAGATACAGGTTTAACTAATAAAAGAGTGTTAAGAAGAAATATTAAATGTCAATCGTATTATCACCTTTTAAACGTACTGCTATAATGTTAATATCATCACCTCTAAAAATATTGCTTTATCAAAATAAAAAAAAGGTTTAGCATTTAGAACATAAATTTATCACTTTTGAAACGTGTTGTATAATGTTAATTTGTATGATTACTTCTAAACGTGTTACTTTATAAAAATAAAAATATTTAGCAGTTAGAACATAAATTATTATTATTCACATACACGAGTCTTTTTTTATTTCCATTATCAGAAAAATTACCCCCGTACTCTACCCTTTATCGCATAAAGAACACTTTTTCGTTTTATTTGTATTAACCACAAGCCTATTAGTAGTTTTACGATTGTACCTTAATCTTTTCGTCACTAAATTTGGAATTAGTCGCCAAATCTTGAAATGACATATGGAATTAGTCGCCAAACCTTGAAATGGCGTATGGAATTAGTTGCCATATCTGAAAATGGCTTATGAAATTGGTTGCCAAATCTGGAAACGATATAATGAATTAGTCGCCAAATCTCGAAATCCTTATTTTGGGGGATCCTGATCAGGAGAATGAAACAAAATTATGATATTATTGTATTGTCATTGGTCCTTGACAAGTGTGCAAAATTTCGAATTAATCTGACCTTTTAAAGTGGGTAAAAATCGAGTTCGAAGATTCCATTACATACAAGTGAAACTTATAAAAGCATGTTAAAATCGAAGACTTTTATTCTTTTTACCTTTGAAATGGTTTTTATATGCCTGATGACAAATTTTAAGACTTAATAGATCCCAAATCAGCGTATGAATGAGCATAAAAAGAAAAACTTTTTAATTAATTCAAGTTGGAGTGTAAAAAATGGCAGCCTACGTTATTTAGCGTTACGGGTACATTGATTCAATGCTTGTATAAATTAAATGTTGTGTGAGTACAGAGAACGGACTTAATCTTATTGTTCTAGTGATGAATGACGATTTATCGAACAAGCTTCGGGTATGTAAATATTAAAAGATGTTTGATTAAATAGAATATGAAGAGCCTTGATTAAATAGATCCTTGAAACTCATTCTCATATTAATAAAAACCTAATTCAAGTTTTCTAATTAAGTCGGGTACCCATCATATATATAGCCGATGCATGTCAGCTTAGTGTAATAAATACACTGGTCATCAAAATTAAAGGGACGAGAAAAAACATGCTCACTAAGATGGTGTTGCAATCATTGTCCAGTGCTGAAATTATTTATGATTAAATGCAATGAACATAAAATTGAACTTCCGCTCACACGTTAGCTTTGGTAGTATGCAAGTTTGGTGACTGACAATGTGGTGCGCACTGGATGCATGTTGAAATTCAATCTGTAGTGTTGTTTAAGATGATTGTGGTTTCTAAGAGTGATCATCATACTCGCAGTTTTATCTCCAAGTCCTTATTTAATTGAAGGTCAAAAAGGGTGAATAATTGATAGAATTTAGGAAGGTGAAACACAAATGGAGGTCACTCGAGATTTGAATGTCCCTCAGAGTGTCATATCAAGAATTTTGAACTGCTTTTAAAGCACAGAATTAGGTAATAGACAGAGAGGGGAAGGACAACCAGGAGCAACAACGACATCAGAAAACCATTTTCTGTCACTGTTGGCTTGAAGAAACCGTCAAACGACAAGAGATTTGAGTTACGACACCTTCAGACTCCTACCAGAACTCCAATTAGCCATTATACTGCTACTTGAAGGATTAATGAGGTTGATCTGTGGTTTGTGTGCGGAATGAATGGATTGTGTAAGACTCCCTCCAGTTGCCGGAGGGAAGGATGGCTTAAACTGGTGCCATCGTAATGTGTTCAATTTAGTCATGGAGACTAGGTCCGAGTACTGTTTACTAATGAGTCCACATACAGTGTGATCAGACATCTGATACCAGACGTGTTTTGATCTAGAGAGAGGAAAGGACACGCAACTTGCTTTTTCTAGTCCGTGAAATATTCCGCTTATGTGACCGCAGTTTAATGGTCTGAGGAGGAATTATGACAAAAATGCATACCGAGTTTCATATCTTTAAAGGAGGTTCTGTGTAACTGTTTGAAGGTACAAGAGGAGGCATTGAAACTCCATTGTTGGGATGTTGATTCATTTTTTGTTAATGGATCCCAATGCTAGGCCCCATCGAGGATATGTGGTATCAGAATACTTTAAAACAGAGACATCACTCGACTGAGCATGTATAAGATGCCTTAGAGGAGAGTGTTCCCCAACCTTTTCATCACCACGGACCTGTGAGAGTTTTATTGAGGCCCCTCTGAGGGTAGGATGTCGATTGTTTATATTACAAATTGTGTTTTGATTTATTAAATTTAATTTAATATTACTTCAGAATAAAAATAGAGTTACACCGAAAAATGTATATAAAGTGATTTCAATGGAATGTCGCACAGAAACGAGAAACATACACTCCAGTAAATAAAATATAAATAATTTAATGTTCCTTGGGTGACCCGGTACCATTTTATCCACGAACCGGTATTGGTCCACAGACCGGGGGTTGGGGATCACTACCCTAGAGAACTAAAGTTCAGGATGTCAAACTCTTTCCTGGATGTTCCAGGAACTAATAAGTGCACTTTTATAAGAATGGCGAGCAATTCCACTTAATTTGATTAGCACTTTGATAAAGTCTATGGAATCAAGATGTAAAATATGATTATATATCCAAGGTGACCATACACCATATCAATTAAAAAAATCTGCGTGAAGACTTAATTTTTCCACCTTTTCCCAATTTCCATAAAAATGGTTTTAATTTCAATATTTTGGTAATAGTCAACTGCCAAACATTGTAATTTATGTTAACTAATGCTATTAAAGATTTTTAATTAATTATCAGTTATGCATTATTTCTGTCTATATCCTTTCATTTTTATGACCAAAATAGATAAACGAACCAGCTAGCTCGGAAATAAAACATTTGATCTCTAAATGCTGATTAGAGTTCTCAAAGCCTTTTTCATTACTCTTTCGTCTAATTAAAATTAGAATTCCGCGTTTCATCAAAAGCTGAAGTTTAGAGATTTTAACTCTGCTTCGAGTTTCATTATTGTGGGTTTCGATTTACAAATTATGAACATTTATTTTAGACCTGGTTGGATACCAAAAATAAAATAGCCCGTGTGGATTTGGAAAGAATAGACGATGAAGTTCCAGTTTTTGAAGAGAAATCTCCAAAGTATCAATCAGAAATTGCAATAGCACAAATGGGTAAGTCTTAGTTTGAAACATCAACAGCACACATTTTATCTGTTTTTCTGTCATTATAAAGATTTTCAATAGCAAAATAATTTAAAAAAGTGTACCGTTTTTAAGTTCATATATGAAATTTCTAAATCACAATCAAAAGGAATAATTTTGAAATATTAAAAATTTTGATCAAAAAAAAAGTTTTCTGGGAATTTCATTATAGAACCCAAAGAGACCACAATGTATACAAGTAATTTATTGTATGCAAAATTAGAAACTTGGAAATTTTTATTTGAAATAAATTTTATTTATATCTAAAATCAACTTATGGAGATAAATGATAGTCAAATGGCTCATCACAAGTGGTTTCGAGTAGTTTTTATTTAAAAAATCGTATTATTTGTCATTATTTTTCTATAGAAATATTTAAGATAGAAATTGAATTTGCTGAACAGATTAACTCAATGAAATAATTCAGAAAATGATTAAAATATGATTACCAAATCGTTTGATTTACAAGTTTAACGATTGTGCACTTAATTTACTTTTATCTTGACGAAGAACTGAAATTGAATATCATTGAATCAGAATAATATCAATAAGTCTTATTAAAAAGCTATATGTGTGTAATTTAATCAGAGGAGTTATATTCAGTCTTGATAATTCGATATATTGTTTTTCTTTTTCTCTTAGATTCATCAGTAAAATATTGTAAGCGAATAACATCAAAATAATTATCATGTTTACTTTTTTATGCTTGCATATATCCAACAGAATATTTATATCTCTAAAATGAGAAACCTTTATAGGTTTTGTAGAGTTTGATTCATATTTTATACAGCATGATGCTCCTTTTCATGGTAAACAAAAATGTATGTTAATAATATTTTTGTAGTTAAATATTACCCTTGAAACTACCTAAACTTTTTTTGAAAATAAAAATAGCCTGATCATGGTTTAATGCAATGCTTCTCAAACTTTCAATGCTGGCGACCCAATTTTCAATCATAATTTTCATGGCGCCCTCTTCATACAACAATTATGTACTAAATTCAATAATATTTTGACGCTAAAGCTACAATACGACTTTAATTAAACTGTACAAATTATACAGACAAATATTAAATTGTGCATACAATTTTGCATGTTACAAGCCAATGGGGCATTACTAATTATTCACCTTCTCCTTAACGTAATATTGATGAGAATTAATAATCAAATACATGGCGCAGTACTGATATACATTTATAAGTATACTATATTATTGTTTAAATGTGTATTGTTTATTATCTCAGAATGTATTTCATTCTAATTCCTTTCATTAAATTAATATTTTTTAATTTTTTATTTTCGACTTTTTGATATGTTCGAGCCCTCCTAGTAGGATTATCATGCCCTTCTAAGGGGGCCCGCACCACAGTTTGAGAAACGCTGGTTTAATAAGTAGACCTATCTTATATAATCACATCATACATTTCTCGTGATGTAGTATAGAATTATAGAATAGCTTTGAACTATGGGCACTCTTACTAGTTTTACATTGCCCTTTTAGGTATTCTGTACAAAGTGACTTATGACAAAGGACTATTTAGCTGCAAAGTGATTCCTTTCAAAGATTATGCTTACGATGTGCAAACTCTGTTCAACATCAAATTGCCACTGAATGAGTGGGATGTTGGCAAACTCTTCGGCAGAAATCAAACCACGTATGTCTACATTGGAAAAGTAAGTGTGTAGGGTTTTTTTTGTAGAAAATATATGTTCACAGGATTATTATCAGCATATGTTATATCGCTGATACATGATACATGCTAGAATTTTCCAAACAGGATATCGTTCGGGATATAATCTGATAAAAATTCTGATTTTTTTTTCTCAAATGGGCTGCATTTTAGAACACTAGTCTTTGAAAACACGGCAGTCCTCCCAAGTATGAGAGACATTTCGGTGGTGGCAACCATCTATTGGTGGCTCTCACTACAAAATTTTTGGTGGCTTGAAAAAATTTTTATTCAGGTTCTCGTCAGATGCAAAATATCATCGTGATTTAATTTTGCAGAGAATACCAGAGCCAAATTGATATTCAAGGGGTGTTTTACATGCCTCAAAATCATATCACATGATTGCCTCAAGAGATTCTATCCACTCCAGCCGGGATCGAACCCACAACGTTGGATCTACGAGGTAGAGACGCTATCTCTAATCCACCTAGCCGAGTTTCTGAAATCATATTCTTTATTTTTCTGGACTGCTTTAGTACTGCAGTATGGTATGACCGAGTGAGTTAATATTAACGTCGCACTTATAGGGCTTTCGTAGGGCAGCGCTGAAACTACCACACTGTTTTCGACAGATTTAACGTGCATCGGACGGCGGGTCTACTGGGATTTGACATGCCTGCCATGGTTGGATACCTTAACCACTAAAATGTTTTTTTGAAATAGGGATCTACTTTTACACTAAAATGTTTTTGAAATTCCTTTTACCCAAGAAAATATTTCCGTGACTCTGAATATTGAGACACACAAAATAAGAATGCAGATTAGAACATTTGCTGGTAATTAATCATATGAAAAATTTACTTGAAAGGCTTTTTTCTTCAATTCCTACTATTAGCTCACTCTCTCTATATATTTATTATATATTTATCTATTTATTTATCTTGTTCAAATTTTCAAACGTTAATAAAATAATTTCTATTCATCTAATCAAGTTCAAATTAATTTTTTTAAACTTGTAGTGGATGACACTTGATGTTAATGCAGTTTTTTTGAAATATTTATTAATTAATTAAATTAAATTTAATTAATTACTAGTTTTTGACACCAACTTAGATTCGTCTTTATTGTTGTAACAATATAACTGTTAAAACAAAGGCAAGAGTTGGCGTAGAAAACCTGTTTTTCAGCCAAATTAGCCGAGCCGGGTGTGCATTGTTACAACAATGCAGACAAATCGTACTCTGTTTTCAATTCCTACTAATACACTAGCCAGAAAAAGTCTGCGTACAGGCACATTGCAAATATGCAAGAATGAAAAAAATCATATTTTAAGAATGATAGTAATTTCATAATGTATTTATTTTATTCCTTACACAATTGAGTAACTTTTCATAATAATTTATGATATATAACACTAGTGGCACACACAGGAATTTTTCAAGGGGAGGGGGGTCCGGGGTCAAAAATTCATCATTCTGGTATCATGCTCCTTTTGATTTTGTCGATTTTCGGGAACAAAAAACAGTAAAAAACTAATTATTGAATAAATAATTAGCATTAATTAATAAAATTAATCATTAATAACAAATACTTAATTAAATTTTACGTACTATGTACTTAGAATTATAATCAATCGGAAAAAAAACCAAGGGCTTTGGGAAGGGGGTCCGGACCCCCAGGACCCCCCCTTGTGTGCTCCACTGTATAACACACATTGTGTTAAAAAAATAAAATCAAAATGAAAAATAACGCAAATGGCAACCAGACAAAAGTTTGCGTACAACTAAAAAAAGTAATTAAAAAATACTTGACACTAGCTGTCAACTAAACTTTAATAGCTGGTTGGATAACTCTTACGTCTCAGAACCTCCGTCAATCGTTTGGGCATAGATTGGACGAGTTTGGATGTTTCCTCAGAAGAAATGGTATTCCATTCTGTGACGATAACTCTTTTCAACATTTCTTTTGATGTAATGTGGTGTTAGCGAATTTTTCTCTCCAATAAATCCCATAAATGCTCAATTTGGTTTAAATCCGGCGATTGTGGAGGACGCAATTGGTTTTTGATATTGTAGAGAACCAGAGCTTAACATTATGGGCAGTGCGTTTAGGATCATTACCCTGCTGAAACCAAAAGTCATCTCCAAGGCTCAAATCCTGTGCGCTCTGCTTTAAATTTTCTTTTAATATGTTAATGTACCCCATATGATTTAATGTTGAGTCTATAAAGGTTAGACGATCCACGCCATTGGCTACCATACACCCCCAGACCATCACACCACCTCCACCATGCTTAACTGTAGACACAAGATTCTCCTTCTCAAGAGCCGTACCTTGTTTTCGCCACACCAGCTTACGCCCTTTTATGCCAAATATGCAAAACTTGCTCTCATCAGAGAATAGTACTTTTTCCCAAAGTTGTGGAGGCTTATTTACATGCTCATTAGCGAAATCTAAACGCTTTTCCTGTTCACAGCTGATATGTGGGGCTTCTTACGAGCTACACGGCGATGATAACCAGCCTTTTTCAAGATTTTTCTTATGGTATCTTCATGAAGTGTTTTTTAAATCTCTCTCTAATGTCATTTGCAATCTGAGATGCACTTAATAGTGAATTCAGACGCATGGACTTGAAGACATACCTCTTTTCATGGAGAGTCAGCTTAGATGGACGTCCAAAACGTGGCTTTGAGATTACAGATTTCGACGAAGTGTAATTATTGATCACTCTTTGGATAGAGGAATGTGTTCTACCCACTATCTTTCCCAAGTTTTATGATAATCTTCCTTTCTTCAGGGGAGTAATCTATTTTCCAAGTTTTTTAAATCTTCCTTTCTTCCACTCTTTTGGAATGTGTTTAACTATCTTTCCCAATGATAACCTATTTCTTCAAAAATCTAAACAAAATGCAAAATCTACAAAATGCAATATTTAAAGTTTGTCTAACAAAACTGAGCACATGTTAAAAAGTAAATTAAAGTTTGATTTGCAGGTTTCATTATATTAACTTTTGCACGCAAACTTTTACTGGTAGGTATTTGTGCTATTTTTCATTTTGATTATTATATTTTAAACACAACGTGTGATATGTATCAAATTATTATGAAAAGTTACTGAATTGTGTAAGAAATAAATTTAATTTATTATGAAATTACTATCATTCTTAAAATAGGATTTTTTTTCATTCTTGCATGTTTGTTATGTGCTTGTACGCAGACTTTTTCTGGCAAGTGTACATATATTTTATTCAAATTTTCAATCGTTAATAAAATACTTTCTATTCATCCATTCAAAGTAGGAATTGACTTAAATATTTTTTTTTATATTACTTGTGTTTGTCTTAACATCTCAATACAACTTTATCCTCTATAAAGAAAAAGCTTCTTCATTTATCCTTATGACCTGGAAGGGCTGCGGTAGCCCAGTGGTTAAGGTATCCAACCATGGCAGGCATGTCATGAGTTCGATCCAAGTACCACTAAAGACCCGCCGTGTAGGGCAGCGATGCACGTTAAATCTGTCGAGAGCTGAAACGTCCTCCCGTTGGTGTGGTGTGGTAGTTAGGAGAGGGGGGTGCCAGCTCAGGTGTCGTCCACGTCACTTGACCATGGTTCAAAATTACGTGGTCCGTCGCCAAAAGCCCTCGTGTAGCTGAACAGTGCGACGTTAATATTAACTCAACTCAGCTTATGACCTGGAATTTCTTGTACGCAGTTGCATAAGGACATACATTTTGAGTGAATATATCTAATATATTTTGAAAAAAAGCCGAGTGTGTGTGTTTCTTCAAACCTCTTCATGATTCGCTGCCTTTTCTTTCTCTCTCTCTTTTGAGTTTTGGTTGTTGTGAATCCAGAAGACACTTAGGCACGCTGACTTAGAACATGGAATTCAAAAATAGATTTCACTAAAGACTATTTTATGAAACACATAGCAGAGGTATAAATTCTTCACATGTTTGAATTAAAAAAAATACAGCAATCTCGAGGGACAGAAGAGTAAATAAATAAATTAATTAAATTAATAAAAAATAATGAGGTAGAAATTTAATTTATATTTTAAATAACTTTAAGTTAATTGAAAACTGAACTCCTCTCTTAGAGGGAATAACGGCTTAGAAAATAAAATAGCAAAATAAAATGAATAAATAAAGCTGAATAACCCACGTGGTATTTCGCAGATTCTTGTGTCAGCCAATATATAAATACTAGCCGTTACCCACCGGCTTCACTGGGTATTTCGCGATGTTGTATATATGTATACTGTTTACATATATATTAATTATTGATATCTAGTATTAAGAATTCGATTGTATTGAAAAATATATTTATAGCTGTCACACTCTCGCCCCTTGATATAAAAAGAACATAAATTATAATATTTAATATTTCTATTTATATCTAAAATAGAAGTAGAAAGATTTTTTCGCTCACTTAACCTAATAATAAAGTGGATTTCCACCAAAGCAACTTTCAGTGGATCTCTACTCCATAAAATAAACACGCGTGCTAAATTTCAAGTCTAAATCTAACAGAGCAAAAACCGAATTTTTATCATCAATACCTCGTTGACAGCATTCTTAGCGGATTCCAATTCAACAAAAAAAGCATGCAAATCAAATTTTATTATTACAGTCTTAGCAGTTCAAAAACGGGAATTTTGTCTATCAATACGCCCCAATAACTCTCCCCGCTTCTCCCTGGAGTTGATTTCCGTAAAATCCGTTCTTAGTGGAACTCTATTCAACTAAAGAAAAGTGCTCAACAAATTTCAAGTAAATGAGTTAAATTCAAAAACAGGAATTTTTCTATAACACGCCTTAATCCCTCGCAACCCCACTCCCTTGGGGATCCGTTTTCGCAAAACTCTTTGTAAAAGGAACTCTATTCCATGAACGGAACATACCTTATAATTTTCAAGCAGGTGGGTCTATAAGTTGAAAAGCAGAAATATTGATCTATTACGCCCCTTTATCCCCCTCAGTGACCCTTAGGGATCAATTTTCCCAAAAACGATTTTGTAGCAGATCTCTACACCATGAAAGGAATTCGCTTATCAAATTTTAAGACTGTGCGTCTAATAGTTTAAAAATGGAAATAATTATCTATAATGCCCCTTAAGCCCCCGCAACGCCACTTAGGAAACTATTTTCACAAAACCCATCTTATAGCGGATCTCTACTTAATGAATGGAATCAGCTTACTAAATTTCGAGATTTTACGTCTAATAGTTTAAAAAAGGAGTTAATTGCCTATAACGCCACTTGGGAGTCGATTTTGACAAAACGCATTTTGAAGCGGATCTGTACTCTATGAAAGGAATCCGCTTACTAAATTTCGAGACTGTACGTCTAATAGTTTAAAATTGGAAATAATTATGTATAACGCCCTTTAAGCGCCCTCAACGCCCCTTGGATGTCGATTTTTGTAAAAATCATTATGTAGGGAATCTGTACTTTATGAAAGAAATCTGTGTACCAAGTTTCACGACTGTACATCTAATAGTTTAGTAATGGAAATAATTATCTATAACGTCCCTTAAACCCCCGTAACGCCCCTTGGTGTTCGAACTTTGCAAAATCCGTTCTTAGCTGACGTCTACACCATGAAGGGAACCTACCTACCAAATTTCAAGTCTGTAGGTTTAATAGTTCCGGAGATATTGTGATTAGTCAGTGAGTTAGTGAGTCGCTTTTCTCCTTTATATATATAGATTACATGAAACGAAATTCAAATGTTTTCTTTTACGCCTCAATGGTAGCTGATTTTAACAAAATCTGTTCGTAGAGAATTTCTAATCAACCAAAGAAACATGGATGCTAAATTTCAAGCCTATTAACCTAATGGTGAAAAAGGACAATTTTCATAAACTGTAATAACTCTGAAATCCCTTTGGAAATCGATTTTCGCAAAACTCTTTGCAAGCGAATCTCTTCGCCACCAAAGAAACATGCATCCAAAAATTCTAGTCTGTAGATCTAATTGTTCGAAAACGGGAATCCTATTGTATCCATTATACCTCTGTAGCCCCTCTTCCATCCTTGGGAGTTGATTTGTGTAAAATCCTAGTCTTTTAGGATTGCTATTCAGGAAAAGAAACATGTGTATCAAATTGTAAGTCTATAAGTCTAATTGTCAATATTTTATGTTACCAGTGGAAAAGCTTATAGGATTTAAATTTATTTCTATAAATTATAAATAGTAATAACGATATCGTCTCATATTTGTTTTTAACTGATTGTTTCAGACTTATAAGAGAGATATTCCCTGTCACATGTTCCAAGGTTTTCGTACAGACTGGCCCAGTCCTACTTCAAATGTGGAGTCAATATGGGAGTGGTGTTTCTCAGAAAATATGACTAAGAAAGTAAGTAATTCCTTTGTAACTAGAAATTTAAATATATAATTTTCCTTTTTATTTACTTTAAACTTCAGCAGTAGCTATGTCACTGTCAATAAAATTGAGAGAGAGAAATCCAATTTCTTTTTTAATAAACTAAAAACCTTTCAGTGCAACATATGCTTTCATACATATTTTATGGAAGACGGTTATACTGCTACAAGAAAGCGGCAATCTAAAGCGCTGTTTATATAATTACAGCAAATGTAATAAAGAGGTAAATTTCAATGTTTAAGAAAAGTAATAGATTGCTGATGAATAGTATAACGTGTCTTTTTCTAGTTGAAGCGTGCATAGTTGAAATTTAGTTAAAATAGTTAAAATTTAATGAAGACAAAATATTCACATTTAATAAAACTTTTCTCTTTCGCATATTCATCTCATTATCTAAATATACTTCAAAATTTTGATTAGAGTGGACTGGGAAGCCCCTCCAATTCAAAGAAAGATGTATTAAATTAACATTTCTTTGAGCAGCTAACAGTTTTTAATATATTTGTTGTTGTTGCTAATGTCACCTGATCCATAGTGTTAGATCAAGGGATACGAAATTCATCATGGCAAGGGGCTAGCCTTACGCTTGTTGTTAGCCGCAACTTTGAGCACCATGCAGGGGAAAATACAATTTGGCTCTGTTCTACCCCAATTTGGAGGGGAAACACTCCGAGAGTGGTCAGAGGCCCACTACCTCTCTTCTTCTTCCACCTGTTTTAAAAGAGGACTTAGGCTTGACGAATATTTAGAGTGCCCTATGCCACAGAGGCCTGTGCAGGAGAACGTTGCACGTTAAATCTGTCGAGAGCTCAAACGTCCTCCCGTTGGTGTGGTAGTTAGGAGAGGACGTTGCCAACGCAGATGTCATCCTCGTCACTTGTTCAAAATTACGAGGTCCGTTGCCAAAAGCCCCCGTGAATCTGAACAGTGCGACGTTAATATTCACTCCCTCACTCGCCGCACAGGCACTATACATTTACAAACATCTATACCTTCTCCGGGATTCGAACCCAGACTCCAAAGCACAGCAGTCAGCGTTACTACATCACCCGGGTGCTTAATAGTTTAAAATATATTTTAATAGAATCACCTTATCAAAAAGAATAAATTCTTACATCTTTTCATTAAACTGTTTTACTTTGTGCAAAATATAAATAAATAAAATAATAATTTTTTAAAAAGTTCATTTTCATTCAGACTTTACGAAATCGAAAATTTATATACCAACGAAAAATTAAGTTTCAGTGATTCCCGATTATATATAATCACCTGTATAAATATGGATGAAATGGTTTGAATACTGAGTGCTGATATTTATTAGAATATCAACATTATTTTGATTACTAAATACAGGGGGAGCCACACACACAAATAAGATCTACTAATGTTAAACACGGATAACTCTTGTAATAATCATTTATTTGGATTAATTTTTTATACATTTTATTTTATGGAAATTATGTATGAAAATGGCATCAGACAAATGGCCATCATTTTTCTCGATATAGAGATTGGCTCTTTTTAGCGCGTTTTCCATTACACCTCGTTATGTTTCTGGTTGAAGGCTCAGTAAATCATCTCGAATATTCGGGTTTAGCTGAATATTATGCTGACAGTTTTGTTTCAACGACCGACCAAACTCATAATCATGAAGGCTGTGGGAGCTGATCTTAAATTAAAATATTGCCGATATTTACGCTGCGTCATAACATTTGATCGTTGACAAGAAATAGAAATCTCGATAATTTTAAAACTTTGTTTTGTACTGTATGGTTACATAATAAATTTCCAAGAAATCAATTAGAAACTACACAATTAAAAAATAATTATATAAAAAAATACAAGAGTTATTTGTGTTTAACGTTCATAGGTCTTATTTGGTCCACCCAGTAGATATATAAATTTAAAATACATAAAAGAAAATGGTACTTTCGTATTACTGTAACCGTATTGGCGACATTATATGAAATAAAACATATGGTTGCCAATTCAGCGTGCCCGACACCTTGGAATTTGGGGTTGCCAACTTTGGAAGTTATCTTCAACTTTGGAATTGTAGTGATAGAACACACACACATATAAGTACCAAAAAATATAGACATTTTCGCTTACATTTAACACCGTAATTCTAAATTGCGAAAACTATTTGAATGTTTTTAGTTTTTATATGAAGAAATTATTGATTTTTTCAGAGTTTGCCATTTAAAATGGAATATCAAGATAAAGTTTTAAAAAAATAGAGCTATTTGTACACATTTCTAATTTTGGGGTTGAATTTTTTCTCGATCTCTCTATTTTGGTTTTTGTTTTAAGGAAATATAAGAAATCCTGGCCTTGGACAGTTTAAACTTATCTTTGTAGTGTTCTTAACATAATACTTTTCTAAATGCGTTCTCAAATAGACTACAATTTCAATTTCTTATTGTTAAACATATAAATGCGTCAAAAAATGTTGATTTTTGTGATAATTTGCAATAACTAACTAATACTTTTAATAATTTATGTAACTTCAAAACTCAAGGAATCTCATGAAATAAATAATACAATGAACTGTAGTTTTAAAAGGAATCACGCAGTGATTATTTTTTTTATCAGCTTAAAGATTAAAACAGTGAATAACATTAATTTGCATCAAAGAGAAATAAGTTCATTGTTCATTTCTTGAGGTTATGTTAGTTCTTTATTTCTTATTTCTGTAATTTTAATATTCTTTTTCTTTTTTTATTGACTCTTGAAAAATGATCTTTTCATAGGATGATATTATTACCTTCAGAAATGGTGAATATGGTTTAGTTCATGCTCAACTTAAAATCACCAAGGTAAGAAATATAATTAATGTAGTTATTTGTGTTCTTGAAAGTAATTACTTTTCTAAAGCATTTATTTGTATCAATAACTTTAACATCCGTATTATACTTCAGTAGTATGTTGTCGGCCTAGTTATCAAAATGCGTAAATCCTCTTGGGGTGCTAATTTGATATAGCAGTGCTACGCGCCAAGTTGTTGCTTATGTTCGCTGAAATGGACGAAAACATTAAAACATTGTTGCCCTGGTATTTTTATCGTGTGGTAATGTGGTTGCCATGCGGATAACGTATATTAGAGTTGATTTTTAATGGTTTTTTCCGCGGTAACACTGTAATTCCAGACGATTTTAATTCGATTTCTTTAAAAATTTAGCCATTTCCATTGATATTGGTTATTTTTAATCTATTCCTGTCTTTTTCATTTGAAATATATTTCAAAACAATTCTTTACAATTATGTTCCTGACGATTTGTTACCGCTATGCCGCCATCTTGGTTTCCCCGTAACTCTAAGCAACCGCTGAATGGCGCGATTAAGGAATCGTGCCAAAACAGCGCTTGGTGATTAGCACACTTATATCAAATTTAGTTCCTTTGTGGAGTTACGCATTGTGATAATTAGGTCGACGATATGTTGTACGTAAGGGTTTAAAAAAGTAACGTATCAAGCCCATTCAGAGTAAACGTTTAATCAGGAAATAAAATATATACTATGTAAGAAAGTACAAATACATATATATAATTTTTCTGCATAATCACTATACTTATCGAGGCATTTGTTCCATCGGTACACCAAATCTTCGAAACTAGTACGTAGAAATCAGTGTCAAAGTTGTGCAATCATGTTAAGATGGCTTCTGAATCTCAGCATCGGTTCTGAAATACTGACCTCCTAAGTATTTCTTTAACGATTCGAAGAAACGGAAATCACATGATGCGAGCTCGGAAAGGTACCGAAGGTGGTCCAATACCTCCCACCGAAAACGCTCTTTCTTCATCTTGCTCATCTGCTTTACTTTTGTCGAATTCCGTGCACCAAAGCCACGCCTTTTTTCGTGATATAACACTTGCACCGTACACTTCTACCAATTACCAATGAATTCCAGCTGGATAATTTTTCTTCAAATGCAAAAACTGCATCACACTTTTTATTTCAATCATGGACTTTCTCCTTCCTTCTTCTGCCACGTTCTAACTGACATTTAGCCATGTTGTTGGAGAACCAGTTCTATCTACCGGCAATTTTGAATACTTTGTTTGAATGTCATTATCTTCAGAGAGATTTTTATTTATACGTGTAATTTTTACATCCGTCAGAGTTCTTGTTAACTTACTCTTTGAAACACCTATGTAATTTGGTTGAACGGCTTTCGAATGTAAGAAAGGTTCATGCAAATAACAAGCAGGTTGTTTCTGAGTAAATTGAAACCTTCTAGATTTCTAAGAAATGTGATAAATTTCCTTTTAACAGAAAAAGACATACAGATAAATCCACATTAACACAAAAATTTAAAGCTCGCATAAACATAGAATATAACAATAGAAATCCATAATCACATGTAGCTATGAAGTTGAAAAATTCTAATTAATCGAAATTTGCTACGTTGTATTACCTTTATATTTCTCTTGACCCTTCTAAATTTATCTCAGGGTGCATACTTTTGTTAGATACCAAATTGTCTGACAAATCTGTAAGAACATTATTGGCCTGTAAACTATCATACCGGCCGCAATATCTCTGCACCTAAAAAGATAATAAAGTACAAATTGCAGTATTACATAGTTTGCTTCTGTGAATTCTTATCTACAAATTACCGGAACTATTTTCATTACAATTAATTCTTTTCAAATAATTAAATAAAACATTAACAAAAATATGGAACTCTTAAAAAATGAAAAAGTTAGCAATTTGTATGTTATTCTTACAATCTGACCGTTGCCTTAAAAGTTTACCAATTTCACCGTCAATAGCCATTTCTCGATCTCATAAAAAAAAAACATTGACACTTCTTTAAAAAAAAATAATTCTTTACTTCCAAATATTAAAAGTGCGGAAATTTTTTTTAAATTTTTTTTCTCTATGCATTACAGATAATTAATTCGAAATAACCGAAATGATTTGATTTTTAATGTCATTCAAGTGAAACATAGATAAAGTCTATCAGCTATGAAATGACTGTGTACCTAAGATAGCTAGGAGACGAAATTGTGCATAAGGAATTTCCAGAGATAACTTCGCTATGCCCAAAGACTATAAATAACAAAGATGTTTGATTAATTTGTTCAAGCAAGTACTGGCTGGCGTTATTTAATTCTTGAGCAAGAAACGGTGTGATTTACGGTGAAATTTGTTGTCGAATGCAAGCCATGTAGAAGAAAGCGGGATCCAAACGAAACAATGATGTACTCAGTTTTAGAGTGACCTACGGATTTTCTTGCCTTGGACAGGCTTCCTATATCTGTTGACCACATCGACGCTGTAAACATTTATTATGTGGACAGGATGGTTGAGTGAGATACGTATATAACTTGCTCTGTCAGCTGCTATGATCCATACGCACGATCACGTACAGAGAACTAGATGGAAAAGTGTGTGGTAAAGTCTCTATCATTAATGGATATTCCAACATCTTTTCAGTGAGCAAAAATACTGTTTCATAAGAATATACCTTTGATTAGATATCAGAAAGACATATGACCATTTTTAGACATCTTTGTGGATATGGATGAAGCAGGGTACCATTATTTAGACAAGAAATCAAAAGAATGAATCAGGACAGCCGTCATCATCTAGTTCAAAGAAAGCCCAGTCATCTGATGCTGGTGGAAAGAAAATGTTGAGCCAGTTCTTTGATAACAAGGATTATTGATATTAGAACGTATACTAGTTTTCCCAATTGGTGCACAAAACTATTGTGATACGTTACAGAATCTTCAACAGTGGCGTAACGTACACTCCCGCAACTCCCACATCGCGGGGGGAGCAGGATTCTAGGGAGCACAAAGTCTGACTGACACCAAGGATCCAATCATTTATAAGATCCGGCTTGGGGCCCCAAACCTGACATTGCAAAGATTCCTAATATTCTACGCCACTGATATTCAAATAGCCATTTAAAGTAAATAGACAGGCCAATTGCCATAAAATACGATTTCGCTTCATGGTAACATAAAGTCATACTGTCAGTGCGACATAGGACACTCTGCAGTCTTTTATATGGAAGATGTTGAATTGTTCACCATACAGTCTGGATCTATCGCCTTATGAATTCAACATGTTTGGTGCTTTAAAGAAAGCCTTAAGAAGTTAACTCTTCATTTGCGATCAAGCGGTGTGAGACTCTGTGAATGAGTGACAGCATCATCGGTCTTCGTTCTTCTTCACGTAGGGTATAGAAGAACTTACATCGCCTTTTCTGAACAATGATCCGATTATCTGTAAATTATCTTGAAGTCTATTTACGATGCTTCGTGATTGCTGTAGCATTCATTTCTAAAAAAGGAACCTGTTATTTGTCAGATACCAATCCTTTCACTTGAATGGCCATTAAGTAACGAGAGAAAAGTGAACAAATATAACCCATTAATGTTAGGTATGAATTCTGGTTGCACTTTAGAAACGAATGTTATATGAAACCAAAATAAAAATATTCACTGAATACGTAATAACTTGTTTTTCGTCTTGTTCATTGACATATTTGTAAATGAAATTTTGAAATAATGAAATAATATTCAGCAATAAATAAATTAATTAACTAACTAAATAAAAAAAAGTTTTGCATTACGGAAACGTAATGAAAACGTTTAAAAATGTTTTTACTATACTTTGAAAAAAAGTTGCAACTTTCTCTCAGCTATAATTTTATAAACATCTGTTAACATATCACTATGAAACCTAAGGGCTGGGGTTTATTGGAATTCCATTGTAGAGTTTATAAGTAGTATTCAATGAGTAAAGATATTGTTATTTAGAATAGAAGAGTTTATTTCTGTGACACTTTATATATATATATATATATATATATATATATATATATATATATATATATATATATATATATATATATACAATCAGAATATTAACCAATATTAACATTCAAACTAAAAAAAAATTAAGCATGCATTAATTTGAGTAGCTATATATACGCTATTCAGAATTATTTTTTAATTTAAAAAATACTTATTTTTGAGTTTTTATAAATCCTTGTTTGATTCGAATAGTGGTTGATATATGCAATGAATAAATAAATAAATGAGGTTTAATTAACTCGTGCCAGTTTTATTTTAATGAAAAAAATGATTCAGTACAAAATATTTTCACAAAATGTCTTCCATTAATATGAATATTTCGAATACTCCATATATTTAGTGACTTCAATCCTGGACGATACTTAAGCCTATTTAATTATCTTTCATTGAAATTGTCTCATTCATTTATTTTCAATATTGTTACTTTAAATGACATAATGTAAGAATTTGGAGAGAAAAAACCCAGAATCTTTACCAAATTGGGAACGACTTTATAAAAGAAACGAAAAGTTCTAAAATATACCTACAGAATACATAGAAAAATGGATGATAGGTCGAAATTGCACATTGGAAAATAAAAATAAATTAAATGAATTTCTTTTTAAAAAATAAGTAATTTTATTTTTTAGAGTGGTGATCAAGTATTTTATCCTGGTCTGCGAATGATCCATCATTTCTATGACGTGAACAAGAAAGATCCCGCCGTCATGCATGCTACCAAATTTGATATTAGCCGATGTTTTGGCGATAGTGATAGAAGAGATTTGCAGTTCACGGTGAATTGTAAGACGATTTACTTTATTTAAAATTCAATTTTTGCTTACTACATAACATTTTGCTGACTGATATGAATGTGTTTAGGACCTAATGCAGGGATCAGCAACCTTGTTGCTGTGGAGCCAAACCAATCTATCAATATGATTCAGGGTATCCCACAGTAAAGAATGTTTAAAATAATTCGATTCCTGCGGCAATGCATGCAAGGTTAAGGGATAGAGGTCAAGACTACAGATTCAGAGTTTCATTATGTATTACTTATGCAGTATTCAAACATATTAACACAAAAATAAACATTGTGACAGGTCTATCCGCGTTCTTTCGACTAATAAGCCTCTTGGGGAATTTCGGGTCTTGATAAATTATTCTAGTACAAACCTTCCCCCGAAGATGTGAGTATCTAAATTAAGACTTGTAAATAAATATTTTAAAACTTTCAAGGTGGAAGGAGAGAGAGGTTAGACTGCTAACGGATAGCAGTGATTGATTAACCGCGAAGTGAGGCGTGAGTAGTTCGTAGCTTATTAGTGTATTATTAAAGTTGACGATTTGGTCAACTATAGATTAAATTGGACCAGGTCGCTTGGAATTGTGTGTGTGTGTGTGTGTGTGTGTAGAAGGTGTATTGCCTGTTCGTAAGTGATCCGATTAATTAAGACCTCGTACCTCACCTACCTTGCTATTGCTTTCCATATTTAGTAGTTGGTGCATTTCTTAAATTGGTTAATAGAATTTGTGTTGTTGTTCATAACAGCAAATAAATATAAGTTATTTTGAATATGGCTAATCTTCCTTCCGATTCTCCCACACTAATGGGCATCGCAGACGACAATAACAAATTAAGCTATAAAATATTCCTTCAACATAAATAAAAAAGTTAAAATCTTATATATATATATATATATATATATATATATATATATATATATATATATATATATATATATATATATATATATATATATACAGGGTGGGCAAAAAGTCCGTAAAAATTTTAAAAATTCATAAAATCCGGAGAAATGAACGAAAAGTAGGATCAGCATTAGTATGTCACGGGATTTTTTTTTAAGCTAGAAAAAAAATAATTTGAAAATCATCCGGTAGGTGGCGCTGATGTAGGTAAATCAAAGAAACAATGCATAAATAATGAAAAGAAAACTTTCACAACTTTATTACTTCAGAATATGTTCCACATGACCACCACCACAGGGGAGAAGACATTCCAGACGAGTGACAAATCCAGCAACGGCAGAGTGCAACATGTCCGGATGTATGGAGGATATTTCTCTGTGGAACACATCTTTCAGTTCCGACAGACTTGATGGACCAGTTAGATACACGCGAGATTTCAAATATCCCCACAACCAGAAGTCTGTCGGTGTTAAATCTGGAGACCGAGGAGCCATGGGTACCTGCAGTAACTGCTAACGATCCTGTCTTCCCTGAACGTCTGTATCAGGAATGCCTTAACCGGGTTAGCAGTGTGACTGGTTGCTCCATCCTGCATGAACGTGACATTCAAAATCTGACCCCGCTGAATTAAACATGGCACGACAGTCTCCCGCAGAAGCGTTAGATAACGCTGAGCATTTAACGTTTCCGTTATCCATCCATTTACTGGGCACTGCGTTTCAAAGAAGAAGGGTCCTATGATAAATGAACCCTTGAAACCACACCATGCTGTCACTTTTGGGGAATGCAATGGCTTCTGTGTGTACTCACGTGAATTAGAGGTCGCCCAAATGCGACAGTTATGGTTGTTAACGTCACCATGAAGCGAGAAATGAGCTTCATCTGTCCACAAGATGTTAAAAACCCAGGTGGGATCATGTTCCATTTTAGAGAAGGCCCACTTCGCAAATGCTTGTCTCTGTGCGGTATCTGGTGGCAAAAGTTCATGGCACGATTGCAATTTGTACGGGTACAGCTGGAGGATTCGACGAAGAATATTGTGGACAGATGATGGTGGTAAGCCCAATCGTCTGGCAGCTTCACGAGCACTGCTGGTCACTGAAGCTGCTTCGGACGCAATCGCTTCCATTTCGACAGCAATGTTTCGACAGCGACTTCTTTCAAGCATGGTCGTCCGGCTCGTGCTCGATCTTCCAACTTTCCAGTTTTCTCAAAACGTTTAACAAGCTTTAAGAGACATGCAGGTGTTAAAGGGCCTTTTCCATTCTTCGCATTTTTCTGAACTCGGAATTTACGCAAGGCAATGGTCGCTGATTCCTCGTTCATGTAAAATAACTTCACCAACAAAGCTTTATCCGGCGCACTGAGCATCCTTGTTCACATTCACTGTTTGTAATGGTGAAATGAATGTGGATTCATTGAGAGCAAAGGTTTTTATAGCCGTCTAATTTGCATATTTCCACCACAGACGCTTGTAACAGCGCCACCTACCGGATGATTTTCGAATTATTTTTTTTTCTAGCTTAAAAAAAATTCCGTGATATACTAATGTTGATCCTGCAAACAGTTTTTTTTTTCGTTCATTTCTCCGGATTTTATGAATTTTTAAAGTTTTTACGGACTTTTTGCCCACCCGGTATATATATATATATATATATATATATATATATATATATATATATATATATTGCATTATGTGTTTTAAACTTAATCATTTGAGTAAAAAATAAACAACAAAATATAAGTATTCCTTCAGTATTATTAAATACTGTAATGAGAACCGTTTGCCCCTGCACTTCCCTATTTTACATGACAGTGTCAGGGGTATATATAATCTGTGACTTCATAATTCACACTATTCTAAATGTTCAGTTTAGTTTGCAAGGAAACTGTTAAACAACTTCTTTGCTGACTCAAAATACTTTTCATGCGAGAAATGATTTGGTCACATAGATATGTAGAGCCAAAAGTGGAAAGTAGATCACATGTAATTATTATATTATATTTTCTCAAAAACAATTAAATCTCTTCAAAAATGGCATCCAATTATTTAAAATTGTTGTCGATATATCATTAGAATTATCTCTTCCAGATTTTTTAACAATTCAGTAAATTTTCTTTTCCATGATTCTGAAGGTGGTAGTTTTCGAGTGAAAGTATGCTGAGGGTTGATGGAAGGCATTGAATTTCTATTAGGCGCGTTCAAAATATTTGCCTTTGTTTAAGGCTGTTTTCGCCATATGTAAGACAGTGTGAACTTAACGCGGAGCACATTTTCGGATAGAAAAAATGCCTCAATTTTTACAAAAATTTATGACATTGTAACTCATGCATTTGTTTGTAATATAGTGTTTTTGAAATTTCAAAATATTTCACAAATTATCCGTTTTTCCTTTTTACATGTAAAGGGATAGCTCATTTAACATTACGGTTATAGGAGAAAAAATTCGAAACACATTTTATAAAAGAAAAAATGTATCAACTCGGATAAAAACGAGTAGTATGATAAAATAAGTGATTCTCTACAGGATAGTGAAGCCAGAATATAGTATTAATGTTTGAGTACTTTTTTATCTGAAAAAAATATTCTTTAACATTCTTCTTCTATTCTTTAACATTAGCCGAAGACAGCCTTGAAAGATGTTACGCCCGTCATACTCGTAAGAGATCAAATTAAATTTAATGTTGCTTGTTCCCGAGAGAGAACATCTGAGCTTCACACGACGTTCTACAGAAAGGTAAACAATGTGGAATAACAATATAGTGTTGCCAAATGAAAACAAAGAAATTAACAGTATAATCAGTTCGTTTCACTCCATGTATATAGCCATAAGTTCAATAAACTCTATTTCAAAATTATCAACTTAACTCAAAAATTGACAAATTTGTAGAGAGGTGTAAAGAGTCACTTAGAATTGTATCTCGTACCAAATTTGGCACGCATGCCATAGGTTGCCGACCCCTGATCTTATGTGTTATGTGTGTGTTTGTCATGATTAGGAGCTAAGTTTGATTGCCTCCCGAATGAGGACTCAGCGGTTATACCACAGCTTTTTTTGCTGGTATTGAATAATATGAGGGTTAATTTTTGCTCCTAGATTTAACAGTGACTGGAACATAATCCTTCTTTTGTTTCTTCTGATTATACTTCTGGAGCGTGTGAGCAGTTAATATATTTGACGCTGATAGCGAAAGATTTTCATGTAAACTACAAAGGAATATGACCAAAAAGCATGAAATTATATCTTAAGATTAAAAAGGACCCTAACAATTAATGTCGTGAGTTCTGATTTCCGTACCATATACTTAAAATAAAACAGTTTCTTATATTTATCATTTTTGCTTGAAAAATATCAGCCTCTTTTTTCCAATATAAAATAGTTTTTAAGAAGCCACACATGAGTTCTTAAAGTCGCTTTTAAATAGCAAATAAGGGAAGAAGTACCTATTAATTGAAAGGTTCTTATTCTCATGGATGTGATAAATACATGGGTTTGCGTGTTTATAGCTTCATTAGTTTATAGAGAAATTAAAACAATTTTTTATGTGAAAATGAGTTTCCAGTTTATGTTGTTTTTGTTTTCACTACTTGACAAAGAACAAAATTGAAGAAAATATTTAAAATTATTCTATTTGCAATATATATATATATATATATATATATATATATATATAAATCTTCTGTGCGTGTGTTTGTCACTAAACTCCTCCTAAACGGCTGGACCGATTTCAATGAAATTTTTTGTGTGGTCCGATATCGCAATTAGTTAAAAAGATATTCATTAAAAACATTCAAAAAATACAACTCAACATTCACCTGCATTGTTGTAACAACGTTATTGTTATAAAATAAAATTTTCTTTCAATTGAATGCTTTAACACGTGAGAAAAAAAAAAACCTTTTCAAATTTTGACATAAGTCGCCAAAAAGGTCACTAAGTCGCCAACGTGGATGTATTTGCAATTTTTTAAATAATTAGTTTTAATCAATTAATTTTTATTAATTATAATTAAATTATTGTATTGTCATCCAAAATAATCATGTACATTACATTTCAGCTCAATTAAGCGCTTTAAAATGTATTTTATTAACGATTGAAAATTACCCCCAAGATAAATAAACAAACAAATAAATAAAATATTATAGAGATCGTGAGCTAATAGTAGGAATTGAAAAAGACATAAGTTGGCGTCGAAAATTGATTTTCAGCCAAACTGGCCAAACCCGGTCTTTATTGTTACGAAAATGCATACGATTCACGCTTTTTAGCGTTTTTAATTAATATCTTTTCAAATAATCTTTATATATGTAATTCTTCTGTGCGTGTGTATGCAACTGAACTCCTTCTAAACGGCTGGACCAATTTTGATGAAAGTTTTTGTCTGTTTCATTGGACTCGAGAATGGTTTAGGTTTATAATTCGGCTTAGAAATGTTTATTTAATTAATTTTTTATTTATAAATTGTTGATCATGGAATGTTTTACATTGCATCCGTCAGACTGCGCTACGATCGCAGTATCGAATATTCAAAAATCTTTTATTATAATTCAAGTTGGCCCCGACAGTTTGTGCTGTGATCATTTCAGGAAAATATTTTGTCACTTCGTGTTATTTTTTGTTGAAATAAATCGTGTTTTTATTAAATTATTGCATTAAGATGTAATTAGAGTTTGAAGAGTTTTGAAGTGTGCATAAGAAACTATACATTCTCCAAATTTAGTATGCAATTGAGAAGTGAGAATTTTACATGATTTTCTATTAAATTTACACGTGCATTGACAACAATTATCCTAAACAATTATCCTAACCTACAAATCTATTTGTGTAGCTAATTGATTACACACATTATTAAACTTTTTTTTATTTAAAATTATTTCTTATCGGAAATAGTTTGAGTGTGTGTTTCACTTCTAAGCAACCCTGAAGTATAAAACGGCACATAATTACTATAGGTCCTAATGATGTGCACTACGAAGAGTTTTTTTCGAAATTCGCCTTATATTTCTTTTAAATTAAATTTTTAAGTGATTTTCCCTTTTTTTTCCCACTGGATTTTAATTTTTTAATTTGGCAACAGTCATTTTTGTTTTGCTTATATTCTATTTGATTATTTCAAACCATTTCTGGAAATGGAATTTTTGAATTTAAGATGTGTGTATAGGACGTCTGCCGGGTCCTCTAGTGTATATATATATATATCTGGACACATTAAAAAGTTATGACGAAAAACACGTTTATGACCTTAATTTTGGACATGAGTATCAATTTAATGGTGATTATTTACCATGAAAAGATGAGAAGCATGTTGCAATTCCCAAGGGAACATCAATTCTACACACATGTAACGGGTCCTCTTTTCTTGACCGTTTCTGCTACATTTCCTACATTGTCTGTAGTTGGAAATCCTCTTTGGCATATGATTTCCCACACTGACTAAGCGCACATCATCCGGAACTACACACACTGCTTTTCTTAGGAGTCCTTTCGTTTTTCTTGAGGAATATCTGTCTATTAGCTGACGAGCTAATGCTATATGGAATGCTAGCTTAGTCTAAACTTCTGTTTGCGATGCACGTTAAATCTGTCGAGAGCTGAAACGTCCTCCCGTTGGTGTGGTGTAGTAGTTAGGAGAGGGGGGTGCCAGCTCAGGTGTCGTCCACGTCACTTGACCATGGTTCAAAATTACGTGGTCCGTCGCCAAAAGCCCTCGTGTAGTTGAGCAGTGCGACGTTAATATTCAATCAATCAATCAATCTAAACTTCTGTTTCTTTTGATCACTTGCCACAGTACGAAACTATTTATAATGTCAAGGTCAATAAGAAAATAAAAGATATGAGGCCCCCATTTTACATATCGTCTTATTTGGTATCTTTCTTTTCTTTGATTGTTGCGATCAACCCCTCTCGTGACATCGTCACATACAGCGACAGCTTTTGAACAAGGTAATTGTTCTTTTATACCATCTTTTTTGTCAGATTTACAGATGTCATATTCATTGGGTATCTGCAATAGCCCAAAACTAAAGCTTTATAATAGCAAGACCCATATATTATAATAGGTTTTACGCTTCTCACAGATGTATCTTGTAAAATCATGTAGATGGGAAGTAATCTTCCCAAAGCCCACACGAAAGGGTTAAACAAATCGACACATTATTTTCATTGTTAAAAAATAATCATTTAAAAATATCATTTGAGTTCCATTCTTTCAGGGATGATATCCGATGATAATATTCACTTCGTAGAGAATGCGACATCAGACACAATTTTCCTGCAAAAATGGAAGAATGCAATTTACCGTTTCTCAGGTATAGAGCCCTACACTTTGAGAGTCACCAAAGTTATGGCGGTAAGAATAATTTTTTGTACAGTTCACTTGTGAGAATTGCTCAAATTAAAAATTTGTTTTCCAAAATTTAAAAAACTCTGCTTTTGTGAAAAAGACGTCTTATGGTACATAGATGAAGATAAAAACAAAATTAAAAAACTTAAATTTTATGTTAAGTACTGCCACACAAAGAAAATGAAGTTAAGATATTTAAACTTTTTTTATGGTAAAATGTGAAAATAATTTTTATTTAATAAAAACAGGTATTTTAGCACTTTTTAACATATACTGTGATGAGAAAACAGCTATTAAATAGTTACTAGAAAAAACGCCAGGTGCATTTAACAGCTTCTTTAATTGAAAATTTTAATATAAAAAAACCTACCGTCGAAAATTCGGATGGGACTGGTTTGATGGCGAGGGGAGAGAGAGCTGGGGTTTTGAAATGTTGCAATGTATTCGAAAATTGTTCTACTTACTACTTAGTACTGTTATCAATAATCATCATTTTGGGTTATTTATATTATAGGAAATTACAGGGTCAATATAAATGATGGACCCGATTTTAAAAAGTAATATTTTCTAAACTACTGCATATATTATAATAAGAGATACGTGAATGTACAGGGAATTGTACCAAGTTTTTTTTCTTCTACTAATGATCATCAGCACACTCAAGATCACTGTGACTGAAATCTAAACAAGGCAACAATGACAGAGAAGAGTTTTGGCGTATTAGACTATACACGGTTTTTTCGGTTATTTCCGCGCTAAATCACTACGGAAAAAAGAAACACCAACCATCAAGAGCACTCCTCGATCGTATCACCAATTTAAGAAAACAGGTTGCTTGTGTAAAAAGAAAAGCAGTGGCAGGCCAAGCCTCTCGGAGAAGGGAGTGAGTGAATATTAACGTCTCACTGTTCAGCTACACGAGGGCTTTTGGCGATGGACCTCGTAATTTTGTACCTTACTCAAGTGACGAGGACGACACCTGAGCTGGCACCCCCTCTCCTAACTACCACACCACACCAACGGGAGTACGTCTGAGCTCTCTACAGATTTAACGTGCGTCGCTCCCCTACACGGTGGGGCCGCGGTAGCCGAGTGGTATAGGCATCGGATCGTGGCTGGCTTTGTCACGAGTTCGAGCCCAGTACCACTAAAGACCCGCCGTGTAGGGCAGCGATGCACGCTAAATCTGTCGAGAGCTGAAACGTCCTCCCGTTGGTGTGGTGTGGTAGTTAGGAGAGGGGGGTGCCAGCTCAGGTGTCGTCCACGTCACTTGACCATGGTTCAAAATTACGTGGTCCGTCGCCAAAAGCCCTCGTGCAGCTGAACAGTGCAACGTTAATCTTCACTCACTCACTCACTCAATCCCCTACACGGTGGGTCTTTAGTGGTACTGGGCTCGAACTCGTGACATGCCAGCCATGATCTGATACCTTGACCACTAGGCTACCATATCCGTCAAGCCTATCGGAAGAAGCAACGGAGAGGGTGAGGCGGAGTTTTGTTAGAAGTCCATTGAAGTTTACGAAAGTTGCAGCCTGTGAACATGGAATGCCCCAGAAAGCAGTATGGAAAATTTTACGAAAAAAAATTAATTTTCAAGTTGCATAATTTGCAACCGACTTAACAAATAACACAGGGTGACAAGTAAGCTTTTGTGCAATATTACGAATCATTGATAGAGTGATATTACAAAATGTATGGAACAAACTGGATTACAGATTGGATGTATGTTGCGTAACAAGAGGATCACCCTTCGAACATTAGCAACAGAAGAAAAAAAACTTGATATATTTCTCTTCACATTCATGTATCACTTTTTGCAACCTGTGCAGTAGTTCCGACAACAGGAATTTTTAAAATCAGGTCCATCGCTTATATTCAACCTGTGATTTTATTTTGAATCTAAAATCATCTAATCAAAATTATGTTTTTTTCCCTTCATTTTTTTTCCAAAATTCAACCCCTTTGAGGTAGTATTAAATTTTGAAATTATCTTTTTCCTAATCTCCATACCATAGAACATCTTTTCCGCATAGGTCGTTCTGATTAATAATTTTTATTTTCTCCATATAACCACAACCATCCTGTTTCTCAATGTTGCACATTGAATGATGATTCGGAGACACTAAACTTCTTTTCTGAATAGATAAAATAAAAATTATGTGATCACGAAGAAATTAATATAAAAAAACTCAAAAAAAGATCTCATTTATTATCATAGGCATATATTTTAATGTATATTAATTCTTTTAATAAATTACACTGTTAAGTACAGAGTAAATGTTTTGTGTATTTACCTACTAATTACTATAACCAAAAGAGAATTCGAATTCATCAGTCTAATTTCGAGACATTCTTATTATAAATTTAAGACTCCGTATCATAATTATTAATGTGATTTAATTGTAGCTATATGAAACAAAAATTTTATGAAAAATACCTTTTATCGCGATTATTATTTGAAATAAAACTAGTTTAATCTTTTCTAAAAAAGAAAGATAAGTGTTGTGCCGCATATAATGAACTTATAATTATTTCTCAAAACATGGAATTCCTTGAACCGTGGAACCATGGTTCCATGGAATTCCTTCCAGAGAATTCCTTAACTTTTTTAAGCAGATAATTTATTTCATTTGGAATTTTAGGACATTCTAATTGAGACCTGAATCAGTTCAGAGGAGTTTTAAAGATGAATTATTCTTTCTTAGAAAGAATGGGTTTGTATAATTGTAATACTTTTTCTTGAATTTTAGACTATAGAAAACAAGACGCTGTACGTAAAGTTTTTCCTTCTGAACCCTCATCCAGATCTACCAAATGAAATTAAGAAGAATCAGAAGACTGCTTTTGAAGCTGAAAATACACTGAGAGATAATATAAGCAAGGATAAAGTATTCATAAGCTACTTGCCTTCAAAAAATTCAACAGTATGTGAAATCTCTCTTATAAGTTTACAAATATTTTTTGGAATGCGGAAAATGAATGATGCTATAGTTTGATAAGGTACACGAACACATTCGGAGTACTTTTTAACAAAATAGCGTATTTAAACATTATAAATGCTGTTTAGAACTCAATACTAATATTTAACTAACAATAATTAAAATAAATTTTAGAAAAATCACAATTATAAGTGAAATTTTAGCAATATTTTTGAAAAACTTCAAAGCGGTTAGAGAAAAAAGCAATAAACTTATATTAGTAAAAGTTTTACTAAAACAAATTAGATGCATTTATCTAGGAAATGTAGTGAAATTTTAGTGTTTTATTAAAACTTGAAAACTTAAGAGTTGATTGAGTAAACATTATAAGAAATGTGACATTCTTTATGAGACCTTTATTTAAATAACAAGCCATAACTCAAAAATATTCTTACAATATGAAATATTTTTGTACATTCTCTAGAAAATAACATAAATATCAGATTCAATAAGTTATAGAGAAATACATTTGGAACATTTTGAGTTATCAGACTCGCCATGATGGATTTTAAGTAATTTAAATGCCTACTTCTGGTAGATCAAAGACCCACTTCCGGTTTTTCTAACTTTATAAAATTGGTTGTAACTTAGCCTCAATATAGGGTAGAAAAAAGTAAAGTATGTTTTGTAAAGCCAAAATATAATTCTATTTAATTATATAAAAAACATAAATATCTGTCTTGATCGAATTTGGTCATTTTCAACGTGTTCGGACACAGAAATTTGATAAACTGTTTTTACAATCTGGGGAAAAAAAGAAAAAAAGAGTGTTGAAAGATGTCTTGTTCACACAACATGGTTCAGAATGAGTAAAAAGCAAATTAAGAAGACACCATACCCTGTTCATAGTATTTTTATTTATATATTTAAATGAAAATTTTTACATATACCCCGTTTGAACGCCCTTGAAATATACATTTCAGAAGAATACACCATCTATTTTTGCAATTTCTTTCGTGTCGAAAACTATAAAAACAGTAAAAAAAAAGCTACATCTTATTTTCATGGGTTTTTTTAAAAAATAACCATTTTTACCTAAATCCTTATTCCATGCATAGAATTATCAAGCACATATTACATAAAATAACCAGAATGAAGTTTCAAAACACAAATGTAGAATATAAAAAAAGCCGTAGCATTTTAAACGCACGATTATCATGAAAATTAAATCTTGAGTGAGTGAGTGACTGTATGGGTTTATGGCGCAAGAGCCATGTTTGGCTAAGCTGCGCCAAATATTGGTTAAAATATAAATGTGAATGCGATTGTTAAAATAATTTAATTTAAAAACAATACACTCTCGGTAAAAGTTAAAATATCAAAACATGTATATAAAACGTATTCTATAGATAAAAGCAAATAAATTTTGGTGGGGGGGGCTATCCCCACCAAATCAACCAGGTTTTAGAAATACGAATAGTTTTAAAACAAAGGAAGACATAAAGTATAAATAAACTCAGATACGACGAATTAAAATGTAATTGTCAGAAATGTAAAATAAATAAATAAATAAATAAATAAAAATTCGCTGTTGCAATTTATGTTATAACAAAATGTTTAAAAAATTACCATTTATTTATTTTTTTTAATTCCGACTTTTTCTGTTACGGGTTGGAGTCAACGTGTGAGAGTATTCTTCACGTTTCCATGCTTCAGTCTGCCACCATTCTTCTGAAAAAATTTTTATTTCCCCCACAGAATTTAGTTTTTTTGGTGATTCCACCTCTTCTTCAACGTCGTATATAAGCATGTCTTCGTCCGATGTATCCTGTAAAGGTGTATTTTTTTTAGGTTTGTGAGGCGTCAATTGTGTGTCTATTTTGGAGGTAATACTTCTTTTAGGACGTCTTTTCTTGCGACTTTTTGAAGTTTGTTTTGCATCCTGGGATGTCAAAGGCATGGTATCGGTTATAGAGGTTTCAGTTTCAACAGCAGGACATGTTTCCGCTGGTAAGGGTGTGAACATTGATACATCGGATGAGGACAGTGTTTTATTAGATGAAGAAAATACAGAAGTTGTAGATAAATTATTAGATGTGGCGGGAGCAGTATCTATTAAAGGAATAGATGGTTGAGATTCTGATAACGAAGTTACTGTGACAAAAGATACTGATGGCAAAAGTTGTGTCTGAGTTGATGAAGAAGGTTTAGTAACTGCAGGGACTGAGGAAGTTATAGTTGGTTTTGGAACAGATCTTAATGGTTGTAGTAACTTTAAAGGTGGGCATACTATTTTGGTAATATTTTCATCTGTTTGAGTTGTTGTAGTTACAGTTGAGGGTTCTGTCGCTTGTGCGTAAGTTTGGGATAACTGTGGAACTATATTAATTTTCGTGCTTCTAGGTATGTTATATTTCTATTTGTTTTAATAGTTTGGATTTCTTTTTTCGGTTTTCCATTTTGAGCATAATTTTGAGTCTGATGGATGGGACTGGGTGCAATTAACGCATTTTGGCTCTAGAGTACAATCCGTAGAAGAATGCGCAACGGTTGCACATCTAGAGCACGTCAATTGACCGTGGCAGGAAGTTTGAGAATGTCCGAACCTCTGGGACTTGAAACAGCGCAGATGGTTCGGTATATAAGGACGGATTTTACAATTCAGATATGCAGCTTTTATTGTGTTTGGTAGTTTTGGGCTATTAAATGTTTTGTGGGAACAATTGTAGAGTCTTTTTTTATTGTGATTCTCCTGACCTGAGTGACACCCTGATCAGAGAAACCTTCAAGTATCTCTGAATCAGAAGTGCCCAACAAGTCAGGTTCTGATATGACACCCCGACTGAAGTTTAGAGATCTGTGAGGAGTAACTGTAAGAGTAGAATCTAAAAAATGTTATGTAAATAGATAGGATTTAGATTGAATAGCTGATTTTGTCTCCACAAGTAGGTCACCGGATCGCATTTTTTTAAACAGATTTTGGCTCGCCTATAGCTTGGAGGGCTTTGAAAATTGCAAAAGGTGATATTTTTGACATTTCATTGTCGGGTAAAGAAAGCTATCTGATACTAGCTATCTGATCAATGGTATGAGCATCATGAGTTGGGTAGGGTGGGTTGGAGGTTTTAAAAAATGCGTTTTGATTTTTTTCCTTATTTTTATTTATTTTGAAATTTTTTTGAGAAAGGAGGAGGAGAATTCCTTTTGATTTTCAGAGGACCAGTTTGGCAGGGGTAGCCCTAGATTCAGCAACCAGTAGTGGCCTCGGGAGAGCTCCCCGCTCTGCAATGCAGGACCCCATCCAGGCACCACCTGGAACTACAAGACAGGCGGGATTATGCACCAGCTGATAGAGCCGCCAGGACATGCTGGTTAGGCTGTCCCGGGCTCCTGTACTATCTGGCGGCCTGAGATGCAAAACTCAGCTTTTCTCCGGTACCCTCTACATGGCCGTTCCTCCAAGACCCCACTTCACCAGTCCAAAGGTCCTCAGAAGTTCAAAACCCCACTCCAAGTGCCAGTTTTCCCAGGTAGCAGTCTGTTGTGTCGTCATACCAATAGTGAAAAAAAACCATCAAACACAACTTCATTCCACTCAGTCCTGGTCTGCCACAGGACTTCGTGGCAGAAAAAAATAAAAATAATAAGTAAAGAAAAGCATTGTCAATTGAACACAAATAAAGCAACAAAATCAATAATCGAACACAAAAGAAGCAACAAAATCAAAATATTGAAAGAAATTTAAGAAAATCAAATTAAAAGAACGTAATATAAAATGTAATCATATAATACGGTAGTAAAAAATATCATTTTTTTTTACTAGAAAAAAACAAAGTTAGAACAAAGTTCATTGTTTAATATAGGTCTGTGGTCTGGACGGGAAAAGAAGAAAAGGGAAATTTGAATGGCAAGAAAGAGGGCCGAAAATAGAGAAAGATCACTAGGGTTCCCCGGGTTCGTGAAGCCCGCACTCACCTAAAGAAGGTGAGCCCCCTGAGGGGTTAAAAACTTGAGAAAAAGCTACTTAAAGCTATAAAGGTCAGTAAAATTAAGGATAGAGCTGAATGTAGACATCACGAGTTCTAATTTCGGTTTTCGTTCCGGTATACTGTTAAGGTATCCGACTACGTTTGGAAACATGATTTTGCAAAAGCGTACAAACGAATATTTCTTTTTAATACCGTGTGTTTAAAAAATCGTGCACATCAACCTTTGTGGTTGAGTTTTACAGACAAATTACTTCATGTTGACAAACAGAATAATATAGAAACAATGGCTGAACGATTATCTTTATTGGCAGGTGTCAGACATAGTAAAATTGCAGTAAATGTTAAAAATGATGTCTGTTTTCCATGACACATAGTTGAACACTTTTACCACATTAATTGACACTTTACGAAGAGTGTGAGAAGTAATGTCCGATATTGCATGAAGGGGGTGTTACTCTTAAGTTCATCAAGCGTATGGGATTATTCCAGAAGGCGACATTTTTCAGATATCCCCAAAGAAAAAAAATTCGGAATTGACAAGTCTGATGAACGCGATGGCCAAAATCCTTTGGAAATGACACGATCATCGAAAAATTCAATTAAAATTTCCATGCTGTCCCGTGATGTAGGACACGTTGCCCTGTCTTGCTGCAACCAAGCGTACCTTTCATCACTGTTCGGCAAGGATATGAATTCCGCAATAATTTTATGTAACGGACGATCTTTTCATTGGACTTCTTTGTAAAGTGGTCTTCACATCTGCCACTTTTGCTTTCACTATGGACGCTCTAACCGATCGCTTCCTGCCTGCAATCCATCCTGTGACTCAGGACCGTTACACTAAAAGTGTTACAGTTGATGTATTTGGTAATGTTTCTCCTGGATATTTCTGCTGAAATGTATTTATTACATGGCAATAAGATTTTGTAGCGAAATAAAATTCCCCGATGACTATTTTTTGCTCTTGGGAAAACATCATGCAACTCCCGTTGGGCTCAACTGTCTACAACTGACACGTATTTTGAAACTGTTCCCTGATACGTTCAAAACTTCTTATGATAAGACTCCTTCTGACATCTAGTGACAGAACTTTCAACCAACCCTTTTGGTTTTGTGGATGTGCGTGACTTTTGAAACATCCGATATTTAGTATCACTTAGATTAGAATACACGTATAAAATGGTTTTAAGAATATTATTATAAAAAGTTTATTTAAATGCGATGTTTTAGCAAAAAAAATGAACATAGAATTATTATCAAAATATTCTCCTTTTATGAAAATTGCTTCCAAAATAATAATATTTTGCCCGTGTATAGCTAAGACCTCTGTACAGAGCCTGGACTACGATGTTTAAAATATATAACTTAGAAGGGTTTTTTTATCCATATTTTAATACATCAAAGTGAGAACATTTTAGGAAAACAACCCCGATTATTATTTCAATTGGTAGTAACTCTGTAAAAATTGTGAATTTTTCACTAGTCTTAGCTCAGGTCCTCTGGAGAAGTCTTAGCTATCAAAAGGCAAAATACTATTATTATAGAAGCATTCTTCATTCAAGGAGAATATTTTGAAAAAGAATAATTCTATGTTCACTTTTTACCAAAATATTGCATTTAAGTGATTTTTTATTATAATAATATTCTGAAAACGATTTTATACATGTATTCTAATCTAGCTGACACTAAATATTAAAAAAATATTCGTTTGTAGGCTTTTGAAAAATCAAGTTTCCGAATGCAGTCGGATACCTTAAAAAATACGAAATTTTGTACACATATTTAGAAAAGTCGCACAATTAAAACGAGGCAGTAAAAAAGAAAATTCAATATTTTGGTCATTTGTTGGGTTACGCGTTCCCTTAATCAACTTTGTTTTATTCCGTTTAATTATACATTTTTTTATATAATTCAATCACAGTACTGGCTCCTTCGCTGAACTCTCCAAATGATGCAGTTTGCTAAGTTAAAATTGCTAACAATAAAAATAATTCTGATCAATATTCAGAACTATTTCGTTTTCTGCTGTCGTTATACTTTTCGTTTACTTCTAGAGAATTATCATTAAATAACCTGATAAACAATGTTTGTGTCTGAAATAAAAATTATTTTACTATATGTGTAGCAAATGTAATCAATTTTCCGAGTGGTTTTTTGCTTAAACTTCTATACAAATTTGCACTTTAGTATGTCTCTCTCTCTCTCTCTATATATATATATATATCCTGACAGTTCTTATTATATTATATAATTATTATTGAAGTTAGTTGATGATGTGCACAACAACACATAGTATTAAACACACTAGTGTTCAAAAAACATAGTGTTAAATACTGATGGGAGGCCAGAATTGTCCTCTTTTAGAATTCGCCCCTGAGACGTCTTGGAATTTGTATCCGAGTCCCCCGGGCCGGATGTGGTGAAATTCCTTTTGGTGGGGTGCGTCAAGAAAGTTCCTGCGTTAAAAAGTTCACTAAACCGAATAAATTGTGAGGTGGTGTAACACTGCGCCGACCTCGGGACCAATCAGAGAAATTATACTGGACAAGACAAAGAGTCATGCCCTATGATTTTTGGGTAAAATGTCGCCAAATATAAACGGGACGCACCCCGATTTTAGACACAGAGAGCCGATCCCAGAGCTGCAGATAATAACCCCCGAGATTCCGGGCATCAACTATGTCCATTCCCCAGCACCCTCCCTCTCTCAAGCTAAGTTAATTTTTGATCTTCTTGTAGTAAAGTAAATTTTCATATGCGTGTGCTTAAAATAAATTTAATAATGTTTTATATATATATATATATATATATATATATATATATATATATATATATATATATATATATGTATATATAAAACTATACGATCAGTGTTTGATTTAGTGTGAGATGAGTGTTTTAATTTAGAATTTAGTTAACTTAACTTGTAGTCATGATGCGATGTTAACTTATAGAACTTGGGTCAATGTTAAAATTAATGTTTTAATAGCATCGCATCAATACACATCGTGTTTAACACAGAGCTTCTCAAACTTTCAATATATGCGCCCCAATATTTAACCATAATTTTTATCGCACCTCTTCCATACAAATAATAGTCATGAATTCGATAATACTATACTTTGACACTAAAGCTACAATACATTTTTTTCTTAAGTTCTAACGGTGTATATAAAGGTCTCGCTTAGCCAATGCGTTAATTTTCCCGAACGTATATATACGTCTTTCCGAAGTCAATATTTTCTGTGCCCTGCTATCTATAAAATTATTTCGAAGGCTTTGGAATGCAATAAAAGGACACTGACGGTCTTTATTAATACCTTTCCTTCCACCCCTAGACAAGACATACTCTCACGTGTAAAATGGTCGCATTAGGGAACAAATCGCATAACTTTTAATCGGCTGTTTAAACCGCACAAATGATCAAGATAAGGGTTAATTTCTGTATAAAATTTTATATATGACAGGCCCATGGGGACACTGGAAATTATTACAGTTATTTTGTTTACTTTCAGTAAACTAAATAACTTTTTAAAAAATAACCTTTTATATTTTCGATCTTTCAGTATGCTCGCCCCCCCCCCGATAGAGTTATCACGTCCTCTTAGGGGGACGCGCCTTACAGTTTGAGAAACGCTGGTTTAACAAACATACCGGGTTTCTTAAAAGTATGTTTACGTTTTCAAATATTAATTACAAATAAGCAATCAAAGCTTATCAAAGATTATTAAGACACTTATTGCTTCTTAAGTTTCACGAAGAAAATGTCGAAGTTTTTTTTAATAATATTTTATTGTCTGATTTGAATCCGAGCACTATTACTGCGCTCAAAAGGTCAGGTCTGTACGACATTTCTGGTCACGTTCTATGAAGTATTGTAGAATCAACATTCGGAAAAGACGCTATAATTCGACTTTTCAATTCATCAGTGTTATGAACTGGAGATTGGTAAAAAATGTTTTTCACATATCCCCCTTGATGGAAGAAGTTCAAGGGTGTTATGTCTAGAGATCTAGGTGGCCATGGTATTGGGCTTCCTCCTTCTATCAATCTCCCAGGGAACTTTTTCCCGCTTCTTAACTTCAGTGTAGTGGTGCCACATTTATACTGTATTTGTAGCAGATTTAAATTCGACAAATCCTTCTACCGCTTGCGTTTGTATTGATGGTGAAGCCATTCTGAAACGAAAATGTTGCTAAGTTTGTTAAAGGGCTTTGAAAATGTTGCTAAGTTTATTTAAGTGCTAAGTTTGAAAATGTTGCTAAATGTTTTATTCCTTTTCTCTCCCCCCCCCTTCCAATACATTATATGCGCCACATAGCGCGTCTACGTGGAAAACGGTGTCCTCGGGGAGCGAATTGCGTAACTTTTAATCAACAGTTAACCGATTAATTATAAACGATACAAATTATTAGGATAATTCTCAATTTTTGTATCTAATTTTTTATATGACAAGCCCATGGGGTCACTGGTAATTATTAAACTTGTTCTTAACTTAGTATTGTTAAATTACTTATAAAATACATCATGCAGTACTGATACATTTATAAGTATATTACATCAGTGTAAATGTGTATTTAATTTATTATATCAGAATGGTTTTTTTTTTGTTTACTTTCAGTAAATTCACGATTTTTTAAAAATAATCTTTTGTCTTCGACTTTTCAAAATGCTCGCGCCCTCCAGTTTGAGAAACACTACATTAAATAATTTCAAGATACACATAATGTTTCAATGTCTTGCAGATGCTGAAACTACAAGTGCTCAAACATAGCTTGAAATTCCAACTCAAGAGAGACTTCGAGCAACACACAACTGAGAAACCACCACCTACACAGCCAACATCCAGTTCAAAATTTCCTTTCTCACTTATAACTGATGATGATGATAAAACCACAAGATCATCTACTTTCGGGCCATATGTGACCACGAGTTCAGACAACACCATTGATCCCATTGATCCTACTGGCCCTACTAATTGGTTCCCTGATCCAACTTCTACAAAGAAACCCAAAGACGAAGTGAAAGATGCCAACGTAGGACATGGACCTGGAACTGTGGCGGGAGTTTCTATCGCAATGTTGTTAGTTGGTATATCCATTGGATCGGCGGGTATATTTGTTAAGATGAATGGACTGCCGAGGTGTATGAAAACGTAAGCCTAAAGCTATTAATTATCACACTCATTAATAATTATTTAATGACAGCTAACCTCTCGCATGTGAGTAAATATGTATTCGTCCTCAACTATTTAGATGGATTTATGTAAACAAGCCAACATCGTGTAATGTTTGTATAGTCTATTTATCTCTTTATTTTTGTGTAGATGTTTTGGATTAAAAGTGAATCTTTTTGATTTCGAGAGTTTTTCTTTTACTATGCAGTTTTACTAAAACGGGGTATTATAGATTAAAAATTTGAAAAAAATTGATTTTTTTTATATTTTCAAAGCTTAAATATTTAAGAATTAATGCACTTAAGATTAAGAGGATTTTTCAAAATTATAATTATTTTCAAAGGTATAGGTATTTTAGTAACGCAGCTTATAAACCGAATCGGTCGGGACGAATTGAGCAACAAACGATATCTTCTGCATACCTGCGATTTTGTTCCCTCAGAAAACCATTCATACTCTTTATACACTCATGGACAAAAAAAAATTAGCGCACCAAGAAATAACGAAACTTGGCATGAAGGTACATGTCGGAAAGATATGCAAATGATTAGAAATACAGCGTGATTGTGCATTAAGTATAGCCGGTAGAGGGCGTTTACCGTCGTTCTCCGTGTAGTATAAAACAGGTAACAAAAGCTTGTTTGATTGCGCTGAATCGTTTACAAATGAAGAGCTGAGGTAGACATGCCATTTTGCCTTTTTCGAAGACAATATGAGCCGCTGTTGCAGTTTGAGAGGGGGAGAATCATCAGCATTATGGAAATTGGGTGATCAGCTAGTCGAGTAGATCGTCAATTAGGCCACTTTAATTGTGTTGTAAGGAGGTGTGGGGACCAGTGGATCCGGAAGATCTCATTTCCACGAAGACAAGGCTCAGGAAGCCCTCGACAGACCAGTCGTCGAGAAGACCACCACATCGTAAGAAATGCACGGCGTACAGACAACTGCTTCATTGGCCGCCATCCAGACACAAGTAACAAGCACCTTTATTAGGGGTCCCTGTATTTTCTCGAACCATACGAAGGCACCTGGCTGAAGGACATTTGGGATCGCGGCGCCCATAACGTGGGATGCCATTTACGCCCACCCATCGACGCCTCCGTTTGGAGTGGTGCCGCACACGAAGAAACTGGACTTCAGTGGAATGGAACCAGATCGGCTTTAGTGACGAATCCAGATTCAATCTCAGCAGTGATGACAATCGTGTTCGAGCATGGAAACCCCGTAGTGAACGCCTCATTCCTACCTTTTCTTTACAGCGACACACCACTCCCACAGCTGGTGTGATGGTATGGGGTGCCATTGCCTACAATACACGGCCACCCCTAATATTGATCCGTGGCATCATGGCATCCTACAACCATTGTTGCCACTCATGCAACGGCTCCTAGGGGCCATTTTTCAACAAGACAATACACGGCCTCACACGGCAAGGGTGTCACAAAACTGTCTCCGTACTGTTACTACCCTTTCTTCACCTGCCTATCCGCAGATTTTTGTCTTCGATTGAGCATATCTGGGATCATTTGGTAGGATGAGTTGGACATCCCACGAGTTTGAACGAACTACAGGCAAGGTTACAGCAAATATGGAACAAAATATCTCAAGACATCATACAGAACTTGAATGCCTCAATGCCTGATCGTATCGCATCGTGCATTCGCAGTAGAGGGGGTTCAATAGGCTATTAAATCCTCCGTTCTTTTGCCTTTTCCTTTGAAATAAATGATCCTTTTTCTTTGATTTTCTAATCATTTACTTAGATCAAAGTAGTGATTACGTATGTAAAATTTCGCTGCATTTTGACGACTCCTTCTTGGTGCGCTTATTTATTTGTCCATGAGTGTATATATTTAAAAATACAGTTACGAAAAGTTACTCTTTATTTTCTTTAAAATATTCCTTTATATTTAGCATATAGTTAAAGCCAGTTTTCCTGCCAGTTTAGTTCTAACCTACAAGCAACGTGGACACATATGTTCTGTGTGCAAAGTTAATTTAAAATATTTTTAGTGTTAATTTGAATTTTTGCAAGTAAAATGGACAAAAAATGGAGCACGCAGTAATACCAGCTCCTGACGCTTCGAAGGAAGAATATATACGTAATTTATATATATATATAAAAGAAATATGTATTATATATCAAAAACAAGAAATAATAGATAAAGAACATAACAAGAAATAGCGTAATAAATAAATATATATATATATATATATATATATATATATATATAGGTATCCTTATTTTATATAATTTTTATTTAAACACTTTTATTTATATTAACACGTTTTTATAACTTTTACTTGTATGTAACGAAATCTTTGAGCTTGATTTTTACCCACTCTAAAAGGTCAGATTAATTCGAAATTCCTTACGCTTGTAAAAGACCGATGGCAATACAATAATTCCATAATTTTGTTCCATTGTCCTGAACAGGATAATCCAGATTTGACGATTAATTCATTATACCATTTCCAGATTTGGTGACTAATTCCATGTACCATTGCCAGTTTTGGCAACTAATTCTATGTACAATTTCCAGATTTTGCGAATAATTCCAGATCCCATTTCCAGTGACTAAAAGATCAAGAGTAACCTTAAAAGCAAAATCGCTTTTATTTTGTGTCAGTAATTTCTTATCATAATGTAAGCAAATGTCCAGTCTTTACAAAAATGGAAATAAAAAAAAAGACTCGTACATGTGAAAAAAAATAATTTGTTCTAACTCAGGGATGGGCAAATTTTTCAGTCACGGGCCAAAAATTAAAAAAAAGTGTATGAATAAATGATAGTTAGAAAATCTAAAAATAGTACATGCTTTTACTGTACATCGAACTAAAAAATGAAAAATAAATTATAGTTTATAAAAGACTAAAAAACACGCTTTTATGGTTAATCGAACTAAAAATTAAAAAAAATAATTCTTAATATAAGAATAAAATGATTTACGAGAAAATTAATGTAAATGTGTGTGTGGTAAAACGCGGGGGTGCTTTGTACTACATTTTTACACTAACTTAGCATTTCGGAATAGAACTAGTAAGAAATTATAACATTTAATATGGAGCACCCCACGCTTTTACCCCAATGACATTAATTGTCTAGTAAATAATTTTATTCTTATATTAAGAATTATTTTTGTACTTTTTTGTTCGATTAACCATAAAAGCGTGTTTTTTAAGTTTTTTTAAACAATAGTTTATTTATCATAAAATCTTCAAACTATTTCTTTTTAATTTGACTTCCTTGGCTTTTTTTGAAACCAATCCATTTTGATACTCCAATTGAATAACCATTATTTTGAAATTATTAAATTATTCCTCTCATTCCTTTTCAAAATATTTGCTTAAATTAATAATTATTTATGATTCAGTAATTTATGATTAATATTAAAAGATAATTTATATTTGTGTATTTATTTTATAACATTTAAAATAGTTTATTTAATCAAAATAATGGGTCTTTTTATTCATTTATAACGTATAATTAAAGCTCTTTGTTTATTCCTATATTTATCTTTTGTTAAGGAACTGATAATTGCTCATGTTAGTTTTTTTTCTTTTATATGAATGAAAACAATATGAAAATTTTGTACTTTTTAACAAATGCTTAGAACCATACAATACAGTGCTTCTCAATTTTTCAATACTGTTGACCCACTTTTCAATCATAATTTTTATCGCGCCCACCTTATACAATAACAATGCACTTTGACATTAAAGCTACTATACGATCTTGATTATAAACCGTAAAAATTAACAAGATAAGTATATTAAATTTTATATATGTTACTTTTAATAATACATATTTTCTTTTTCTTTCTCGAATTTTTAAATTGGGACAATTGCAAAATGCGGTGGATGCTTTGAAGACAAAATATATATCTCAGCCAAATATAGGAAAAGTACCCAGAGTGTCAAATTCTAATCGTAAACCTCTTCTCCTTTGAAAAACTTTCCTCTGCTAGACAAGCCCATGGAAGTCAATAATACTTATTAAACTTGCCCTTAATTTGGTATTAATAAATTAGTTATAAAATACCTTGTGCAGCACTGATACATTAAAATTATACTGTCTGAAGTACCCGCTCTTCGTCAGAGTTCACTTTTTAAAAAACTAAAACATTCTTGATAAATAGCTGAGAGTAAACCCAAAGGCGCGACAAGGTTTACGAAAATGTAAAATGATATTTTAAAATGAAAATGCTCATATTATAATTAGTTTTAAGCAAACTGTAATTTTAAGCCTCACAGAATTAGCATTAAAATTAATGTTAAATAATGAAAAATAATATAAAATTCCGATAAAGAATAACTGTGTTATTTTTAATACTTAACGCCAGAAACCTTCAAAATGTTTTAACCCGGAAGCAGCCACTTCACACTAACGTTAATGGTCTCGTGATGTGACTATAAGTCACTCCAATCCTTTTTTTAATAATTATTTTTAATATACAAGATAAAAATGACAATTCCAGTGAATAATTTAATTAAGAGAAAGTATACTTACCTACTTTCAAGGACTTTTCAATTTTTCTTTGGTAACAAATAAACAGTTTTGCCAGATTTTATGATTTCGTGATCTGTGTATCCCGCGTGACCACTTCCGAGTTAAAAGTGTATTCAATATAATAATATGAATGTTTCTGCTAAAAAAATTGTGTAAAACGTTTTTCATTATGTTTTATATGTTTGAGAATACTCTTAAAAATAAATCTTGGCCAAGTAATCCTTCAAAGTAATCTCTGTGGTTTTCCAAACATCATAAAACTCTTTTACATGGAAAAAAGCGCAACAGGGAAATACATCATTTACAACCTCCCAAAATGAGAAACAAACACATAAGAGAGGGGTCATAACTAACTGTACCAATAACTTAGCAGGTCAAAGAGATGATCAGCAAATATATTCTGCTGCCTACAGCTATAATGTACAGTATTTCAAAAATAATAATAGTGATGAATTTTTTATCTTCCTAAACTTCTTCGATTCTGGATGTGGATTTTGTTTTTTTCCTCTGAAAGAGTAGTATTTTAGGTTTAAAAAGAAGACGTTAAAAAGTCTCCTCATGGGATTACAGCAAATCGAATAAAAGTAGAAGATATATATATATAAATTATATCAGAGTGCATTTTTTATTATGTCTGAAAGTATTTTGTTTTAATACATTCTAATAAATTATTTTTAAATCTTTTATTTTCGATATACTCGCACCCCTCTCGTAGGGTTATCGCTTCCCCCAGGAGGGGGAGCGCCCCACAGTTTGAGAAATGCTGATATAATAGCTCTCCATAATCCCTCTATCAAATGAAACAAATGAATACTCATATGATAAATATATTTTATTGAATTACATGAACATGGATTCAATTAAATACAGAAGATGATATCTCTAACTGAACAACTGACTATTTACATAAATTTTAAATCAAAGGTTCCCAAACTTCTTTGCGATCCCCGTTCACTTTGCAATATCCACTATAATAGTTTTCGCGTTTAATATTTTTGCTGCAAATAACAACTACTAATACTTTACAGCAGTGCTTCTCAAGCTTAATATTTACGACCCAATTTTCAATCGTAATATTCATCGCACCCCTCTCCCCACAGTAAGAATGAATTGAATTCAATAACAATATATTTTGACGCTAAAGCTACAATATGACTTTAATTACAAACCGTGCAAATTATCAAGATAAGTAATAAATTTTATACATAATTTTGTATATGACAAGCCCATCGATTCACTAGTAAGTATTAAAATTGTTTTTAGCTTAGTAGTGATGAATTAATGGTGAAATACATTGTGCAGTACTGATACATTATTAAGTGTAATATTATCAATGTAAATATGTGTTTTATTTTTTATTATGTCAGCATGTATTTCCTTTTGCTCCCTTTCAGTAAATTAATATATTTTTTAAATAATTCATTTTCAACTTTTCGATATACTCGTGCCCCCTGGTAGAATTATCACGGCCCCTAGGGGGGGCACACCCCACAGTTTAAGAAGCACTGCTGTAAAGCGTTTTCCATTAGATTATTGAAAATAGTGAAGGTCAATGCATGCTTCATCCTCACAAAGGGGAAAAAAATGTTATTCGTATTTTAATGAAACGTAAAGTCAATAAAATATGTGTTCATATAACACAGTTCACAGCTTCATCCAAACCCGTGCAACGATGTCACGATGGTTAAATATGAAAATTAAGGCTAAATAAATATATATAGGTAAGTAATAATAAGGTTTTATTGTTAGAATTAAAGCATCGTTAAAATTACTAAATTGCTTAATTCAGTATGCAAGAGAAAAACATAAAGGTTCTTAAAATAATATGTGGTATGATCCTGGAGCAATAATTCAACTAGCTACTTTTTAAAGATTTGAAATCCATTCGACATCGATTTGCATGCACTGACTTACTTGCGATATCATTGTACTCGAAATGGTGCTCTTATTCTTATTACTTTTCGCATAAGACGATCACATCAGTCCAGGAAAAAGTAGAATAATTTTTTTTCTTAAATAGCAGCTATATATATATAATTGAGCATCATTTCAGTTAAACAGTTCGAGAAGTCACCGTTATGGTGTTATATTATTGCACCATGATTAAATATATTATAAATTAAATAATATTAAATTAAATTAAATCCATTTCTCACAGAATGGTTTAAAATTAATTATTTTTTCTTATACAAAATAGCATCTGGCACATTATTTTCAACAACAAAAATTCCGGCATTAGTAAATTCATGTTTTTAATAACGTTTTGGATTTAGTGAAAAAGAAAAATTTCTTCCTAAAATTATTTAAAAATCAATATTTTTACCTGTAAAGGTATGATGCGCATTAATAAACGCAACGTTTACCGGCAGCTAGATAGTTTGCACGCTGTTGGTAAGGGCATAGATAAAGATATATTAAAGAATCAGCTTTTCTAAAATTCTTTCTCGAAAACGCGTTGCTAGCTCTTAGACCAGGGGTGGTGAACCTTTTTGGATCAACGTGCCATTTTTCCTTTAAGAAATGTTTAAGGAGGTATAGACGTGTCATCAAATAATTTTGACTTGTGATTATTGAGAAAATAATATAACTAAGTACTAACAACTTAATACTCTTTAATTACAACGAAAAAATACATTTTGTATGGTATAGTATTAAATGTTTTATTTATGCATGTAACTCAAAGTAACATTAATGTGAATTCTGTTGTGGTATATTAGATGACAAATAACTTGTATTAGGATTGTAAGATGTTACTTTTACCAGAGTGCAAGCTGAATTTGAGACATCATCCAAATGGTTTCTAAGCGAGTCTTTAATGTTATTCATCTCTGAAAATAATGACTCGCAGATACAGGTAGATGAAAATATGGTTAAAATGGCATGAGTCAGTTTTTTCAAACAGCTAAATGCCTCTGGAATCGAATTCCATGTTTCCAAAATTTCCCACAATACTAGCATTTTTACTTATATTGCTAGTAAATATTTCTGTTTTAATCGATTCCAACTTTCTCCTTTTTTCACCAAGTTTTTGAAGCCATATTGAGCTAGGCTGAAAATCATTCACACAAAGAGTTGCATTTCAAATTTTTCAGTTTACAACCAATAGAATTGGGACAAATTCAGTTTATTAAAGCTAGTCACATCAATGTACATAAAAAACTTTTGCGTCTCCGATAATTCTTTGAACTGAGAAAATCTCGCTGAAAACTGTGACCGATCACGCACGTTTCTCGTAATACTTCACATTTACCTTTGTTATTTTGAATTAAAATGCAAACCGTTTTGATCGGTAGCGTGCCCAAAATATTGTGTCGCATGCCATCAACGGCACGCGTACCACTGGTTCGCCATCCTGTCTTAGACCATACGGAATTATGAGAAATCTGAAAGATATAACTCTGAAGTGGCGCACTTATCCGACAGGACAGAACGCGCGACCTTCGGTTCCGCAAGCACGTAACATACCAATAGACCAAAATGAGCTCTTCAGTCTGGAGGCTGTTACTGGCTTATATAGATAACTTATAGATACTTCTGCAAACTCCCCCACCAGTAAGTTGATGGATAGGCAAACGAACAACATAGTTGTTAAGTTGAGCGTGTGAGTTGTTGTTGCTGTTAATTTGAGATGGTTGCTGCGTCAAGTGGCTTTGACGAGTTTTTGTTGCTTTTTCCTGTGGATAGATTGCGCCATGACAGTTCGAAAGGTTACGTTTTTTTTATTCAACTAATGTTACCAATGACCTATCAGAAGATTGCGTGTTCAGATCATTTCCGGGGCACCAATGAAAAGGCACTTATTCGAAGGACACAACCCACGACCTTCGGTTCCGTAAGCGCGTAACATACCACTAGACCAAAAGGATCACCACAGCCTAGAGGCTGTTACTGGATTATATATAGAAGATACCGCTATATGCTCTTGCAGTGAACAATTCACAGCGAGAATTCATTTTGGCATAACATCCTGTAAACTGCGTGGATTTCTAATAGTCGTTTATTATTTACTATTTACTTTTTTCCACTTCTCTTATTTGCCTCTTAACTCTTGAGAGTCTTAAGAGCCTACTGGTGGATAGATTTACATGCGTTGACTTGTTTGCAACATCATCGTACTGTTACAGTGAACAATTAACTGCTACACACAATTAACGTATACCCTCGCAACCCCCGCACCGCTGGGAAGAGGGTTAGGATTATAGGAGGTACAAAGCCTGACTGACGTCAAATGCATATTTAACTATTTTATAAAATATTAAGGTATTCGAACACTTTCAGAGCACTTTTTATCAAAATAACATATTTAAACGTTATAAATACTTTTTATGACTCAATACCAATAAGTAATACTATTTAACTAACAATATTTAAAATAAATTACCTGAATTTTTAAAAAAAATTACAAATATAAGTGAAATTTTAGCAATAGTTTTGAAAAACTTCAAAGCAATTAGGAAAAAAGTAATAAACATATATTTGTAAAAGTATTACTAAAACAAAATTAGATGCATTTATCTAGAAAATGTACTAAATTTTTAATGTTTTATTAAAATTTAAAAATTTTAGAGCTGATTGAGTAAACTTTATAAGAAATGCTACATTCTTTTTGAGACTATTATTTAAATAACAAGCCATAACTCAAAAAGTATTCATATAGTAAGAAATATTTTAGTGTGCATTCTGTAGAAAATAACATAAATATCTGGTTCAAAATGTTTTATAGAAATCCATATTCGTTACATTGAGTTATCAGTCTCACCATGATAGGTTTTGAGCAATTTAAATGTCCACTTCTGGTAGATCAGATACCCAATTCCGGTTTTTCTAATTTTATGAAATTGATTGTAACTGGGCAAACAAATTGCTTGCAAATCAAACTTGGATTGAAACAACAAAACAAAGTATGTTTCGTACAGCCAAAAGATAGCTCTATTCAACAAAGTAAAAAACAAAACTATCTGTCTTGATTGATTTTGGTCATTTTCAACGTGTTCGGATACCTTAAAGGTAAATTCTGACTTTCAAGGGGTGCACTAATATTCTTCGTTACACCACTAAATCACTTCAAGCATATTCCTGTTAAAACGTGCTGAGTGGATTGCTAGACTAACTATTGCACCTATACTATTTCCCTTATAACTCACTGCCCTTATTTGTTGCTTAACCCTTTGAATGTCTGCAGAATCTACTGACGGGAAGGTACCGCAGAATTTGGGAATTTGTGATCTATATCTTGCGATATTTTAATTATTATACAATGTTGAAATATATCATTATATCGGTGTCAAATAAGGTAATACTTCAATGCAACAGTATTATAAAAAACTGAAATATAAATGGAATACTACTCTTGTATTTGTTGGCTTCATCAATGAATTACATTGGCTTTCATTTATAGTTATCATTTATGAATTCATTATCTATTATACATTTCATTATTCAGCTTTATAGTTACGTAAAAAAAAATCACTGGAAAAAAGTTAGTATGTGTTTCTTTTTCATTGCTAAAGTTTGACCAATGTACAATTTTTTATTGAGTAGAATTGTATTTATTGTAAACTTTTCCAACTTATATCAGAAAATATTAGCATTGAATTAGCCTTTAAAAAAAGGAATGTATTTCAATGAGAATTAAACTGCCTTGTTCAAAAATGAAAATTAAATATTAGCGTTTGCTTTACAATGACATTTAGCTTTTACATTTGGGAATAGGAAGAAAAAGTGAATTCTCAAAAAGGATTTCCTTAGTCAAACAATGAACAGTAAACAACATTAGTGGGTACTTATTGACTAAATCGTTGATAAATTTTGTCAAATTGAAAAACGTCACCAAATGTAGCGACTCACAGCGTGCATGCTTAAACATAATAATTTTATTTAGCGCACACTCGAAAACAATAACCTTTTATGTGTTATACCTTTTCGTGCATCTTCAAGCACAATAAAATTTATCACACATGCTCGAAGATAACATATAACTATATAATTTGTAATATTTTTCTTTTATTCTGAAGAGGAAAATGCACACACAGTGTCCATAGCTTACGAAATAAGTATTTTGATTGTGGAATATAGCACAACGATTTTCACCAACACAATGGACTAAATTCATGATGGTCACATGATAATGGTAATCACGTGTTTCCCATTGATTAAAAATTGACATACTAGTTGTTCAACTTGTAAAGTTTGGATAACATTTAAAATTTGATGATTGGGTAAAGAGTTCACGTGTTAAAATTCTTCAAACGGTTTTCAAAATTCATAAAAATCCTTACATTATACGAATAATTTTAAATTAAGTGCATTTTGTTTAACTATGTGCATCATTATATCGTTGACAAATATGGACTTTCTTAAAGAAAGTTTCTGCAAAAAGCAAAAGTTGGCAACAGTGAAGCACATGAACTAATTGGCTGGGAACGCGTGATTATATTTATGATATAATTATGACGTCGCATTAATTTATGAAGTGATTGGTCTAAAACACGTGGCTCACTTATGTGTGACTATGACGTCACATAAACTTAGTCCATTCGACTTTTTTATTCATTCCATACACACACGAAAAAGGTTATTTTACTTTTCTCGTACCAGTGGAAGGTGCACCAGATTGCGCAATGAATCCTCAACAGGAAAAATTGATTAAAACTTTGAAACTATTTTCTACAAACGAGAACGTCGTGGAGTGCTTCCAAATCTATGGTCTAACACAGCGATACTCAACTTACGGTCCACCGAGCTTTTTTAAGTGACTCGGTCATGGCCCATTGCTTTGAGAAATTTACTTATTTAAGAATAGTGTATTAAAAATTCGGTGGGAAATTCTTAGTCAAGAAATCAAAAATATCCATTTTGCTTTTTGCTGTCGGTGTCGTACGGGTAAGAATTGACATATATTTTTTTTCTATTTTGAACGGTTACGGTTAGTGTTAAGAAACAACAGAGGAGAAACGACAATTTTATGGGTGCAACTAATCATTAATTACCTTTCATATATTACAAGCGAAAAATATTTTTAAAAAATATATCGTTTCAAGACGATTGGGAGGTTGACTATTTTGTAGTGCAAAACAAACATGGATCAGTAATTGTTTGATTTGTCACGAAAATGCTGTATTTAAAAAATACCAATAAACAGGAACCATTCAATGACACTTTTCCTCGAAGATCTCTTTCAAGAGGTGATAAGTAATATACGCTGGGGGTCATTGGGAAACTGGGTTTTATTAAACCCTCCGTCCCATATCTAATTGTATTGTTCCTTAACTGTTGATGTCTGTATTACAGTTCAATTTGGTGGAAATGAAGCAGTCCGTGCTGTTGGTGCCAGTACGAGTCCTTTCCTGATTGGATAGGTGGGCAGTGACGTCAGTCTCGTTCATCTGGAGAAGTGCAGGGGCTGTCATGGATGATAAATGGACGGCGCGTGTCGTAGTGGTTCTTGATAGTCTAGCAAGAAGCTGTCAGGAATGATGAAGTGGGAGAAGAGGTGACGGGTTGTCAGGAACAGTGATTGATGGGTCCTTACGTCGATTCAGTTGAAGAGTGGCTGTGCTGAGAAGAGGAAATAGCATTGGTGGTTGCAGATGCGTGAGTCTCCTCTCAATTGGCTGTGCACTCATTTATTAAAAGTGGGGAATTGGGTTCGAAATGTAATGCCTGGTGGGGTGTATCGATGCAGATTTAATTAATTTAAAAAGTGAATATAATAAAATAGGAAAGTAAAAATTTAAAATGGTAATATTTAGCAATAGGGGTCATTCTCTTCTTAGGAATGACAAAGGTAGATCACTAGGGTGGATTGTACGAGTCTAGGAGAATTCTCCAAGCCTCTTATCGTGATCCATTGGTGTATAATTTTCAATATTACGAATATTGTTTTTGTTTATATTAGGAAGATTATCGAAGAATCTTTTTGCAATATTTTGAATGTGAATTTTGAAAGGTTCGATTTTAATGGATTATAAATATTTACTTTTTTTGTATATCTGGATGCATTTATGATAGTTCTGATAATGTTATTTTGAGTAGATTGAAGTATTTTAATGTTAGTATTAGCTGCATATCCCCACACAGGACTTACATAACTTAGAATAGGACACAGAACAGCAGTGTAGAGAAGTAATTTGTTATAAACGTATAATTTAGAATTCCGGGTAATTAAGGGGTAAAATGAATTTATCCCGCGTGTATATTATATGCTGTTTCCATGTGAGACCTTTACCTAAAATAACTCCTAGGTATTTTGTAGTTTGAGCCCAGTGTAGTGGTGTAATAGGTGTTCATTTTCTCGTGAAAAGTACAGCTACTGTTTTGTCTATGTTGATTTTTATTTTCCAAGTATTGAAGTAATTCTCGAGTAGGGCCAGATGTTTGTTTAAAGCTGCTGTGACATACTTTGTGTTTTTAAAAGTTGCCGACAACGCGGTGTCGTCTGCATAAAGGTTTAACATTGTACTTGGATATGACGGTATATCATTAATGTAAATGTTGAATAACGCAGGGCCCAATAATGAACCCTGAGTTACTCAGTTGTTGATGTGATGTGTGATTGAAAGAACGTCATTCACTCTGACTTTGCAAGATTGATTAGTGAGGTAAGAGTGGAGAAGGTGAATAATAGCAGGTGGAAACTGATTTTTAATCAGTTTGTAAATTAATCCATTTACCCGGACACGGTCAAAAGCCTTTTGGATATCCAGAAAGACAACCCGCGGAGATTTTTTCCGTAAGTCTGAGTAACGGGTGATACGTAGAAAGCTGTTTGGTGAAACCAAACTGATTAGGGTTGAGAAAATCAGTTTCGTTAGTATTCTGTTAAGAATGACGTGCTCAGCTATTTTGCTGAGCACAGAAAGTAAAAAATATGCCTATAAAAATCGGGAAGATGCTTGTTTTTCCCTGGTTTATGTATTTGAAAAACAATTGCAGTTTTCCAGCTCCTTGGGAAATGCCTGAGGAGTAGTATTTTGTTAATTAAATAAGTAAGTAATAGAATAATAATTATTGGAAAGTTTTTGATTGACTTGTTTCTGATGGAGTCGAAACCTGGTGCTTTGGAGTTTTTTAGCTTTTTAATGTAGCCACAGATTTCGACCGGGTCGGTAGGTAGAATCGGGGTGTGGGGTGGGGTAGAAAGGAAGTTTTCAAGGGTGTTAGTGACGTCAGAGTTTATGTTTGTACTGAAATTCTCTGGTCTTTTATTCTCAGTGTAATTGTCTTCGAGGGTGTTTGCAATTAAGTTTGCCTTCTGGTCATCGTTGCTAGCGATGCCAGAAGAGTATTTTAAGTTTGGGATAGTTGAGAGTTTTTTGCGAAAACCTTTCTGTGTGTGCCAGAGACTATTGTCCTGCGTGTTCAGTGAGGCGTATTTAGTGTTCCAAGTGTTTTGGGTGTGAATAATAAGTTCTTTTTTAACAATCGCTTGAAGCCTGTTGGCTTTCGTTTTATGGAGTGGATTTAGAGTACGTTGAAATTGCTTTCTGGCCCTGTTTTTCTGTCTGATTAAATCCTTAATGTGTTGTGGTGTGTAATGATGGTGCTTGTTTACTATTGGTTTAGAAGTGAGCGTGTGGGCGGAGCTAACCACATCAGTGAACATGTTGAGATGCGCGATTTCGTTGATAAGCACGCCCCTGACTTATTTTTAATTCAAGAGACACATCTGAGACCAGAGGATTCCTTTAATATTCCTAATTATAGATGCTATAGAACCGACAGGACCCACCCAGCCCCTGGCAGGGGTGGAACTGCGGTTCTTATTAAAAATTGTATTCCCCACTACCATGTCCCCACCCCGCCCCAGTTTACTGGTGTCGAGGCGACGCTTATTATGCTCACCCCAAAAGATCACGAGCCGATTCTTATCGGTTCGACTTACATCCCACCGATAAATTATTATTTTCGAAACCTTGGTGCCGCCCTCGACACCATCTTTAATATTACCAACATGACCATTCTTGTAGGGGACTTTAATGCAAAGCACACCTCCTGGGGCTGTCCTGTTAATGACGCCCGAGGAAACAGACTTTACAGATACGTCGTTAATAATGGCATTGATGTAATAGCACCCCCTACCCCTACTAGGTTCGGTACTGCTTCAGCTACAATAATTGATTACGCATTAATGAAAAATCTAAACTGGCCCTGTACCATTGTCTCAATCTCTGAATTAAGTTCTGATCATAACCCAATTAAACTAAATTTCCCAAGAACACCCAGCTTTGAAATTCCCCCTCCCCAACTTTATACTAACTGGAAACTCTTTACAAATAATCTTGCAAATAATGACAACTTATACCTACCACAGGCCAACTCAATCTCAGAGATTGAGTCCCAAGTCAATGATCTTACTAGTGAAATTCTCACTGCGCACGCCAATGCATCGAAACCTATGATCCACACGGAGCCACCATTTGTTCAGGGTGAGCTCAAACAACTATTCCGCGAAAGAAACAGAGCCAGGAAATTATGGCAATTTACCAGATTCCTGCAGCACAAAACAGAACTAAACAGGATCCAAAATAAAATTTAAAGAAAAGTTGGACTCTACAGACAGCAGGTATGGCAAGAACACCTTACTTCCTTGGATGCCGAAGACGGCTCCCTTTGGGGAACCGCTAGAGCATTCAGGAAAAAAACCTCTCCGATTTCCGCCCTTAATGGCCCAAACGGCATCGCTCTCAGTGACACAAACAAAATTGAATTAATAGCTCAATCACTCGAGAGCCAATTCCAATTGAATAACATCCAAAATCCACAAACAGATCAAGTCATATCCAACATTGTCGATGCATACATCACTGATCATACTAACAATACTGACCCTATCCCACCCGCTCTTCCTTCGGAAGTTGTTACTTACATTAAAAAGATTAAAGTTAAGAAAAGTCCGGGAAGAGACGGAATTACTAATAAAATGATTAAAAATCTACCCCTTCTAACAGTTTTCAAAATTACTAATATCGTTAACAATATGTTCAAACTCCGATACTTTCCAAATGCATGGAAAACTGCAGTTGTAATACCTATCCTGAAACCTGGGAAAAATCCCAAACTTGCCGAATCCCATCGACCGATATCTCTACTCCCAATTCTAAGCAAACTGGCAGAGAAAATTATCTCTGCCAGAGAGAGAGACTTAATGACTACTTAGAGAAAGAAAATATCCTTGTTCCGGAGCAGCACGGGTTCCGTCCTCATCTCTCCACCACCCATCAACTTCTACGAGTAGTAGAATACATCAAAGATGGAATCGACAGACATCAATATACAGCTGCAGTGTTACTAGACATTCAGAAAGCTTTCGACAGAGTTTGGCACACTGGCCTTCTTTTCAAATTAATAATGTACAAAATCCCACCCCCACTAATCCTTCTCCTAAAATCCTACATCGGCGACAGATCTTTCACTGTCAAAATAAACAGAACATTCTCTCAAGTTAGACCTGCCAAAGCCGGCGTCGCGCAAGGGTCCATTTTAGGGCCCGTTCTCTTTAACCTCTACGTAAATGATATTCTCAAAACTACTAACACAATGATCTGTATGTATGCAGATGACACCGCCATTTTAAGCAGACACTACAACCCCAATACACTGACACAAAACATAAATGAACACCTTGCTCACCTTGAGATCTGGTTCTCCGTGTGGAAAATTGCACTAAACACCTCGAAAACTGAAGCAGTATTCTTCACTCAAAGACGACCACCCCCTGAAATCACGCTCCAAAACCAAAGAATTCCCTGGTCTCAACACACCAAATACCTCGGTGTCTCACCGTATATCTCACGTTCAGACAACACATTACATACGTTAGAAATAAATTTAAAAATGCTTCGCGTCAACTTTATTCCCTAATCTGTAAAAAGTCTAAATTGAATAGACATAATAAAATGCTTATCTACACCCTGATTTTAAAACCCCTTTTAACTTTTGCATCACCAATCTGGGCACATGCAGCAAGATCCAACATCAATCTCATTGAAATTTCCCAAAACGTTATTCTACGTCAAATCCTCGATGCACACTGGTACATGAGGAACGCTGACATTCGATCAGCTCTAAAAATTCCGACCATCAGACAAACTATTAGAAAACTGGCAATTAATTTCTTCAGTAATATCGATGGGCATGAAAACCCATCTATCCAAGCGATCTCTACATACCCAACTTATTCCTTCATCCGTATAGACCAAGAGACATCTTGGTCGATCCTGACTTTAATTAATTTTTATCTATTTTTACTCTCTTTTAATTTTTCTTCATTTTTCATTTTCTCGAAATTATGCTGCGATCCAACCCTGTTGAATCGCAGTTTGTTCTGATTGGCTGCTAATTCTTGCAAAGTCCTTATACCCCATTAACTGAACTCCTGGCTCGGCCAATAAAATTCCTCTCTTTTATCCCACAGCCCATATCCCCACCTCCAGAAATTTTTTCCCGCACTTTCTGATCTCGGTTCTTGCTGCAACCCGATTGGCCACCGAAACTCCGCCCACTTAATGGGCGCTTCGAAAAATGATTTTTCAGCTCTTAAAACAGCCTTTTTATTTCCATATAATTTTTCTTTTAAATGTTTTTCACGTTAAAATTTTTATATATCCTAATCCTCACTAAATTAAATATTAATTTTAACTAAATACTTTTCTAAAAAGGGCAATGGTAAATTTTGTACAGTCATCTTTATTCCAGGATAGGAGATTAGAATCCGACGGGACTATGCACTCCGAAAACCACCCTAACGCTGTTTATCAGTGAACATAGAAATTTTATGTTCTAGAGAAAGTGGGTTAGTTATATTTTTATAGTTTGGGAGATGAAGACTTTTAGTAATATTTTTCTTAAAGGCAGACCAACAGGTGGAGAATGCTCTAGGATTTGCTTTATGGATAGGGAGAGTTAGCGAAAAATTAGGCATGACCGGATTGTGGTCAGACGAAAGTTCAGGTATGGATTCTATGGTGAAAGGAAAATCGAAGTTGTTGATGAGAGCAAAGTCTAACGTGTTAGAGGAATTGTATCCATACCTGGTAGGAGAATGTGGAAAAGCTATTTGTAGTTCAGTATTATCGATAAAATTTTTAAGATGCACTCCTCTCGGTGAGTTGTTAGAGCAATTCCAATAATTGTGTGTGACATTAAAGTCACCGAAGATCACACAATTACTGTTGATCTGGAGAATAGAAGTTCAGTCACTAGTGAATAGGCGATTATCAGATCTGATAGGAACATAGATAGAGGTGATAGTTATTTGATTAGTATTTGGGGGATTTAATGTTATGGTGGTAGCTTCAATAAATTGAAGAGGGGGGGAGTTGAAATGAGGTATAGAATTTTTAATGAGAATTAAAGTACCACCGTTGGCGGGGCCGTCCATGATGCGGTCATTCCTGTAACATTTATAATTATGTATGTTTATGTTGTTCTTGGGTCTCAAACGTGTTTCTTTAATTAGAAGAATATCGGGACTATATATATATATACTTCCCTACAAACAATCTGAATTCAGAAATTTTGTTTAAAATGTCGTTTGCGTTCCATGAACACAAACTCAGGCCATGCATTGGTTTTCTACTCATCGTCATCATCCATATAAGCCCCTAATAAGGCGTATATCTCTTAGTTTTTTTTAATTTTTATTGTTGGTTGTGGGTTTCTGGGTGTTTTTAATTTGGTTTATATTATTTATCTGCTCGACCACTGTAGATAGAGCTTGAATGGTTTGCACTAATGTTTGTGATATTAAGTTCATGTAATCATTTTTGCTTGTTTTTATTTGAGGGATTTGGATTTTGTTGGCCTGAGTTTGTGTTTGATTGATTACGGGAACTTGTCCCACTCGTGGTGCCATTTGTAGTGGGATAGTGAAAGTAGAGGGTGCTTGTTTATTTTGAGTGGCTTGGGCGAAAATTACGTTGGGTCTGACTAGACTATTGATAACATTAATATACTTAGTTTTGATGGTGGTGCCTTTTTGGGGCTTTGGATAAAGTGGGCACTTGGAATAGTTTGCCATGTGACCATAGACGTTACAGTTTATACAATACATAGTATCAACTCGCTTGATCTGGCATTTGGAAGTCTGGTGGGCCTCTCCACATTTTAGGCATCGGGGCTTTAGGTGGCAATTGTCAGCCGTATGATTAAAGTTATTGCATTGATAACGTTGGGTAATCCCTTTGTTATCGTAGCCTTCTACTCTTACAGTTTTAAATAGGATAAATTATTAACGCTGAAAATTTTTGCGTTGTGTATGTTACGCGGAAGTGATACTAAAAATACAGGGAGGGCTTGATTGGTTATTTTGCCTACTAGTTGAGTGACCCGGTTGACCGTGAATCCCAGATCTACTAGGTCAGAATGTAAGTCAGAAGTTTTGGTGTCCTGTGGCAAACCCTTGATGACCACTTTAATCGGTCGTTGTTCCTTAGTAATAATTGAATAAAATTCGTATTTTAATCTTTCTAAGTGATTTTCAAGTTCGTGTTTTTCGTCAGCATTATCTGTGTAGAGTTTTATATATTCTCCTGTTTTTTTACTTCTAAGTTTGGGCATTAATTCTTTTAGCGTCTTCATTTGTTCTCTGAAAGTGGTTGTAATTCTAAGCATGACGGGGGGGTAGGTTATTTGTGTTTGACTTAACGTTACTGGATTTATTATTAGGATTGTTATTAGTGGTGTTTTTATTTTGTGTAACATTAACAATACTTGAGTCGGATGAAGTTCCCGCAACGGGTTCTATTTGGGGTTCCTGATTCTCTAGTTGATTAAATTTATTATCTAATTTAATTTCAAAGTTAATTTTAGAATTTGAGTTTGTACTAATATTTTTAGCTAGTTTACGTGAGGGAGGCGAGGTGAAACCGTCTTTGTTCTCCTTACGTTTAGTTGCATTATTTTTAGGTAGGGGGAATCTTGGAGGTTAGGCTTAGTGGGAGAGCACGGGGGTATTATGATCAGTACAGCCGGGAATATCACAAGGGGGAAGAGAGGAGAGCTCACTTACCGCTCGTTGTACGTATTCTTCATATGCAGCTAGTTGTAGTTGATCAATAATCAGGGGGTTATCATCTTCGTGTCCATTCCTTCGGTAGCCTTCTATGGTCCTTTTGGTGGTTGTAACTCCATCAGAGTAGACTTTGGCAGTATGATTCAGATCGTGGCGTCGTTTGCAAGTAGATTCCATTGGCGTTCCAGGTCGTGAGGAGTGTCTCGATGAGGTGGCTGAGGATGGCAGTGACTGTTCCATTCCGTCGTCTATATTCGTGTCAAGTTCAGTTCCATATCGGTAATCCGTTCCAGTCAAGAATTGCAAATAAATCAGTAGGGGTCTAGGACCCACGCTTTCGGCTCTTTAAGAGAGCTCAGTATCAACTGAAAAATGCAAAATCAATATGTCCTAACAGGAGATAACGAAATTCGTATACGGACGTAAAACAAACACATCCGAACGCTAGCTTATCTCCAAAATCTGGTCGACAGCCAAATTCGCCTTAAAAATTCCATCGATTTTCGTGTGATAAGTAAGCTTTTCGTGTTTCGATTTTTCGAGTTTCGATTCACGTCATGGGGATATGGATTTGTGATAAGTAAGCTTTCTTGAATAATCTTTTCGACAGCAGCAAAATATTTTGTAAGTGGTAATATCACAGCGGTAACAAAGACATCCTAGGAAGTTTGTTATATTATTGGTAATCATATGAAACCGTTTACTCATGCAGAAATTGTGAAGGAGTGTTTCTTAAATGCTTCTAATTTAGTGTTAGTGACAAAATAAAGAAAATATATATAACAATAATAATTTAAAAAAAGCAAAACAGTAGGTATATATTTTGATCAATTTTCCACATTTTAAATTTCCAATGTTATCTTGGCCTTAAAGCATTTCTCTCCTCCCCCCACTTCCCCATTTATTTTCATATTGAGACCCACGTGAAATAACTAACATATGTATGCGGCCCAGCAGAAAAAAGGGTTGAGTACTCCTGGTCTAACATGTAAGTAACCGAAATTCTATGGGGTTTTGTAAAATGCCAAATTGAGAAACATGGCAGTACGCTCGACGTCTCTAGGCTCCATCCTATGTATTAAAGTCTATTGGTGCCTGGCGAAAGTAGCAGTCCTGAGTGGAGAGGGAGCAACCTGATTGGTGGAACAAACGTGGAAATGGGGAATGGCTAAGTGATGCTTGCTGAAAGAGTCCAAGTAGAGGAAAATGAGTCCTGGAGTTGATGAGTGCCTGCTTTGCTATTGGTCGAGAGGGGGAAGTGAGATGGATCAAGATTGGCTGCCCTAAAGTTGTTAAAAAAATTAAGATTGAAACGCTTGTCTGTGTGTGGGTGTAAAGTAGAATTTAATATTTTAGGCAAGAGTTATTAAAATAAAATTTAGAGGAGAAAATTTCAAATTTAGAAAATCATTTGCCACCGGTAAATAAAGAAATTTAACATTACGGAGGTTGTAAGGGTCAAGTAGAATTCTCCTTGGTATTATCGTGTGGTATATAGTTTTTTAAATTGATAATATTATTATTTGTGAGAGTTAATGCGCACAGTTAATTTAGTTACAAGTTTCTTAATATAATTTTTGAAAGAGGGAATTTTAAGTGATCTATGAATATCAGCATTTGTTGTACATGTTTGCATGCATAATCATTCTTAGAATTTTATTTTGAGAAATTTCAAGCAGCTAAATATTACTATTAGCTGCATATCGTCCCACAGAACAAGCGTAAGTCATGATAGGCTACTAGGTTGATTGATTGACTGAATATTAACGTCGCACTGTTCAGCTACACGAGGGCTTTTGGCGACGGACTATGATAGGCTACAAAACGGCAGTAGAGAGAAGTACTTTGTTTTCTACTGACATTGAGGAATTCCGGCAAATTAGTGGTAAATTAACCTTAGAGCATTTCGGAATTTTTCCCATGAATGTAAGAGGTGTTGTTTCCAAGTGAGTTTTTTTATCAAGCATAAGAGTCCTAAATATTTTGTGATCTGAGACCATTAGTAGTGTTGTGGGTTTTCCTTTCCTTGTGAAAAGGACTGCTTCTCCGTTTTTTTCTATGTTTATTTTTATTTTCCATGTGTTGAATGTCTGTTGAGTGCAGTTGTAATTGTGTTGTGGTTTTTGTAACACGCTGTAATGGCAGTGTGATCGGCGTATATATTAAGACTTGTTTGGGAGTGGGCAGGAATATCGTTGACATAAGTATTGAATAGAACGGGACCGAGGAGCGAACCTTGGGGAGAAACATAGCAGAACTGCACGATAGCATTTGAATTCGAACTTATGCGAGTTTATGTGGTGGCATCTACATAACGAAGATTGATTTGTCGCTATTTTAGATGCAACTAAAAAGATTGGGCCACCTAAATATTGTGGTTGTTATTAGATCTTTCGCTTATACACGAGAAAACAATTACAACATTTGGCTGGGTTTTTTTCCTTCTGATTTAGTGATGTCTTTTGGCTGAACGAAATTGCTCGACGGTATAATACATAAGTACCCACTAGGTTATTTTTGCAAAGTATCAGAGTTTGTACACAGAATGGGAAACTCTAAAAAAAAACTTTGCAAATGAAAAATTTCTCTTTAAAAACCATTTTACTCAAAATTTTGAATACATCAAAATGATACTCATTTAAGAAATTAAATATTTCCTTCAAAATAATTTAATTATTTTTTTATTAAAGACATGCATAATGGAGACAAAAAACCACACATTTTTAATGCTGCAATAAATTTGATATTTAGGAATTTATTTACAAAATATACTAAGATGTAGTGATTGTGATTACAGGAGCAGTACTAACATGTTTAAAATTATTCTTATATAAATAATTTTTGTCTGATCTTAAATTTTCGGAAGAATTTAATAGGCCTTATGTTTAACACTTTTTTGTGAAAATTCAGAAAGTTTTTCTACTAATCGTATACCTTTCAATAGTTTTTTGAAGAATATGTTTCGATGAGCCAAAGAAATCATCACGATAGGTAGTAGGTCCAATATGTGATATTAAAAATAACAAAAAGTAGAGGGAAAAGAATTCTGCATTTGCTGTCCACATCTACATAGTGATGCTCTTTGTGGTTGCCACCTCGTATACCGCCACAAACATTACATTTTCCATAAGATGATGGATGTACTTTTCGTCTCTGTAAGAAATATATATAATATAAAAACAATTTTTTTAAGTTAATTCCTACTTAGATCAACAAAGAAAAGTTTTATTCTAGCTACTTTTTATTAAATAGTTACAATTAATATAAATATGTATATACATAGGACAGAATCACAACATTAAGTGTTAATGAATTTTTATTAATTATCATTAAAGTATCTTATTGTCATCCACAAAACAATAGTGTATATAAAATTTCAGTTCAGCTAAATGTTTTAAAACGTGAGAAAAAAAAATCTTTTAAAGTTTTGACCCAAGTCGTTAAAAATGAAACCAACGTGGCTGTATTTGTAATTCCTTAAATAATTAGTTTCAGTCAAAATTAATTTTAATTAATTATAATTAAATTATCGTATTTTTACCCAAGACAATAGTGTATAGAAAATTTTAGCTCAATTGAATGGAAAAATCTTAGCTAAAAATCTTTTCGTTTTGACACAAGTCACCAAAAATGATGCCAACATAGCTGTATTTGTAATTCTTTAAATAATTAGTTTTAATGAATTGATTTTTATTAATTATAATTAAATTACTGTATTGCCATCCAAAATAATCATGTATATAAAATTTCAGCTCAATTGAGCACTTTAAAATGTATTTTATTAACGATTGAAAATTCCACCAAGATAAATATATAGAGAGTGTGAGCTAATAGTAGGAATTGAAAAAAAAGCCAGAAAATGTAATATGTTTAAAAATTAATTTCGTAATGGTGATGTCACCATTGAATGCAGCTGTTACTTTGAGAAAAATAGCATTCCATAAAATGTCGCTTACGTATTATATCGTCGTCCAGTTTTGTCAAAATCAAAAGACGTCGCCAAATATCGTGATATATTGTCAATAGTAGGAACCATTCCTGCGCACGTTCGAATACAGTAATAATAAAGATGACAGCATTTGGGGACATTCTTTTAATTGGCGATGTCTTTCCACTTGGTGAAATTGGCCGACGGTAAAATTTGTAAGTACCCAGAATAGTAAGCATCAAAGTCAGTTGCAAACTAATTAATTTTAGAAAACAAAAATGATAGTAAAAAAAAATTATTAAAAAATTTCCCAACACGAAAGGGAAATTTTTGAAAATCAATTTCACGGTAACAATTCACACGGAGTAATTCTTTTCTGTTCAGTTCATTTTATTAGTTTTATTAACCTCACTTTCATTTTTTAAAATGTATACAAATACGAAAAACTTCATTGAAGAACTAGTGTACCATATCGAGGGGAGAAATGTCAAATTGTACTATAGGAAAAAATCAAAGGAGCAAAAATTAATTTTGTGAAGGATATATTCAGAATGGGTTAAATAGAAGCTGTCGTTCATAGAAAAATTTAGCGTATTGATTTAAATTTTATGATATTTATTCATCATATTTTTAGTTGTATTCTGTTTCTCCTCAAATACAGACAATATGACCTTCGTTTATGTTGAGTTATAAGTACACTACGGGCCAGCACCAGGAAGGAAAGAAAATAACAAAACTACTTTTTATACGCATACAGAAAAAAGAAGGAAAACATGATTAAATATTTAGGTTATTGGGATATACAGGATGCATACAAAACTTGTACTTTAAATGTTATTGGGTCTTGTATAATTGGAATGTAAAAGAAAAGTGAAGTCCCCCCCCATGTCTGGAATAAATCTCGTCACTCAACTGAGGTAAAATGACGCAGTCCACCAATTTGAATAATCGCAAATAATTCGGTGTACAGCACTGGGAAATGTTAATTTAAACAAAACAACACATTAAATAAGCAAAGTGAATGTAGAATATTTTTATGAGCAAGTATAATAAGAGTTTTTCTTATCGACTTTTTTCTAGGGTGACCTTTAATGTGTTACACGCGAAAGTCTGTTTTGAACGGATAGTTTAATTTTGTTACATTTTAAACAAGTCACCTTATTTTTACACCACGGGTATTTATTAGCATTGATCATTCAGCAATAAATTTTGTTTTGTTTTATCTATCTCGGATTTGCATAATTTTCTTGCCATTTATTTGTTATCTTGTTGTTTTTGTGTAAATAGCACTGTTAACTCTACTAACAGTTGACAAAAAAGAATATATGGAAGCTCTCAAGCAATAATTAGCTTATTAGTTCTTAAGTCAAATTATTTTTTCTAATACTTATAGTTACTTATGCGTAAAGTAAATATAAAGATTAGAAAAAAGAATAATCCTGATTGTTGTCATAGTTCAAGATTGAATTCGTAACTTATAGACTTTTCGTAACTTTTTAGTAAAAATTAGCAAAAAAATTGAATTATTATCTGTCCCTATTTGCTTTAAAAATTGTTCTTTAAAATGTTCTTTTCACATTTGTCGTACAGATTCCACGAAGAAAATCTCAAATGTATTCAAACGAACTTAACAGAGTTACAAGACATTACACACGTACAAATTTTATTATATTACATATTTGGAGAAAAATACTTTTGGTTGAATTTTTGAAATCTTTATATTAAATAAATTTATATTTTTGCATAAATATAATTCTTACAAGGTATTATAATCGTGCTTATTAAACTCACAAAAAATTTTATGTATAATATATGGATGTATGTTTTATTTCAGACTGCTGTATTTAAAAACATCTAATATTTTTTGCATAAGCTTAATATTTTTTCATCATTTTTAGTAAATGTAAGAAATTACTAAAAGTACATGCGAAACACAAGGTGATTATAGATGAAGTTCAGCATTCAAAAGTTTGTGCAAAATTGAACTGAAATAAATATACGATAAAGGGAAAATTCGTTCATAATGTGGGTAATACACAACATAAAACGTACATCGGTCCGGGTACCAAAAATACTGGCAACCCGGTGTAATACCCATTGCATGATTCTTAAGTCATTCCGCAGTTAAATTAAAATTCCTTCCGCCACGATAAGTTGTTGCTTTATCAGGTACGATAACGTTATCGGATTTTAATTAGTTAAAGACCAAAAATTGCATAAAAGCAACAATGAAATCTGTTTTTAACTGTTTCGGAACCCTCTCAAGAAACTTTCAACATGCTATTCATCATTTTCTCCAACACGTTCAAATCGAGACGTAATGTGTTCCACAATAAATACGTGGGTACTTGTGTTTATGTTAAGAATGTGTCGCAATGGTTCAAACTAAGTTTCCATTCGGACCACTCAACACCAGATAACCCTAAAGCTAAAAATCGCAAGAATTAATATCAGGTGATTCTAAAGACCAGTTATTGGAAAATGAAAGCTGACAATTCTATCATTTCCGAAATGCATGTTGAGAAGGAGAGTAACGAGATTTTCTTGAAAGCATGTCTTCCATGAAAATTGTTCCATAAACATATGCATCGTTGGGAATATTTACTGGGGCACCTAGACTTTTCAGATTCTAATCTCCGATTATGTATTTAAGATGGCTGTAAAAGCTGTTCCGCAACTCGGTGTTTATTAATTCTTAAAATAATTGAACATTTAACTTACAGTACTTCTTCATTCTAGAAAATTACATGTATGGTGCTCATTCATTTATCGTGAGACAGCTCTTTTTACGAGGGGACGTCATCCCAGTATTTCCACTGCATGTATGTGTGTGTAGTATGTCTACACTCGGATCTTCTGACCAGTCATGATCTATGCTTCCCTATTTTGGAAGGTAGCAAAAATGCTTTTAAATAATTTAGAAAGAGCACAAAATTCTATTTTAAGTCAAATTCTCAATGATGGAGGAATTATGAGAAGCTAATCCTCGAGCTGCGAATAAAGTTGAAACTCTTCGTAAAGTTATTAGAAAAAAAAGCCTTTAAATTTTTTGAGCAAATTGAAGACTCTGAGGGATTTTATAATTACATCATTCAAAGTAAGAACTAAAAATATTTTCCTTTAAACTAAAGGATTTCATTAAGTGGTAAAACAAAAATTATTCTTGAATGAAACCAAATAAAAAAAAATTTAAATTATACGCAGCTGAGAATCATGAAACTAGATAATACCGGGAATTTAAATCACTAACTCGAAGTTATACAGGTATAGGAATGCAATGATGACTGGTGGTAATTGCTCTTTAGAAAGTAGTGTAATTCACAAGAAGGATCTTTCTTTACTCAACAACTTTTAGGAGAAACGTTATGAATAAAAAAAAAAAAAAAAAACTCATTTCATTCTAGGTGTTTGTAATAGGAAATATATGAAATAAGATCACTGAAAAAATGTAGATTTTAAATTAAGAATAAAAATGTCATAAACTGATGATTGGTTAAGAGGACGGCTATTATGAAATACAATCTTATGTGTGATGTGCTTAATAAATTTCTATTGATTACTATTCTTCGAATTATTAGTTGCCCAAGCTAAACTTCTTTTTCCTTATCTTATCTTTTAAATAAAAAAAAATTCAGCAGAACATTGAGCTGATGATAAAGAAATATATTCAAATTAACAAAAGAGAACTCTAGAATTCAATTGCTATTGGAATCTTATCTATCTTATTACTCAAAAGAGAAAAAAATTAACTAAAATAAGAAACTGATTTTTGTGCCTGACAATATTACTTCATAGGTTCGACATTACAAACTCTTTATATATCGTGTTATGCTCTATGGGGATGAGATTTAATATTAAAATTCCTCATTTGTGATAACTGCTTCGCTCAATACCTAATATTATTTATTGCATTTATTGAGAAGGATCACGAATAGTTTCAGAACTAAATAAACACAAAAGAGGTAAGGAATTATGATCCCATGTATTTTAAGGTATCCGAACACGTTGAAAATGACCAAATTCTGACAAGACCGATATTTTTGTTTTCTATTTTATTGAATACAGCTATCCTTTGGCTTTATAAAACATACTTTGTTTTGATTCTAAGTTACAATCAATTAGGCCAAGTTACAATCAATTTTATTAAGTTAGAAAAACCGGAAGTGGGTCTTTGATCTACCTGAAGTGGGCATTTAAATTGTTCGAAATATATCATGGCGAGTTTGATCACACAAGATATTACAAATGTATTTCAATTAAAATTTTTGAACCTGATATTTATGCTATTTTCAAGAGAATGTACTAAAATATTTCTTTTTGTATGAATATTTTTTGAGTTAGGGCTTGTTATTTAAATAATGGTCTCATAAAGGCTTGATTTTTCTTATAACGGTTACTCAATCTCAGCTCTAAAATTTTAATAAAATATTAAAATTTTAGTACCTTCTCTAGATAAATGCTTCTAGATTGTTTTGGTAATTTTTTTGCTAATATAAATTTATTACTTTTTTCTCTAATTGCTTTGAAGTTTTACAAAAATATTGCTAAAATTTCACTTATAATTGTGATTTTTGTAAAATTCAGGCAATTTATTGTAAATATTTTTGGTTAAATATTAATATTTATTGGTATTGAGTCCTAAAAAAGTCTTTATTATGTTTAAATATGTTATTTTGTCAAAAAGTACTCTGAACGTGTTCGGATACCTTAAACAGATACATGTTACAGTCAAGGTATGGTTGACTATATTATCTTTTCATTTATTATGCTCTTGGTTTACTCTTACCTTATCTAAGCTTACCAAGACAGAATTAATTTTTGGTGTTTCTTTTTTGTTGGTGAAGTAAAGTGAAATAGGCAAGAGGAGGAGAGCTAAAAGCACGAAGACGGTGCAGAACCCCACCCACACATCGATAGCCGTGACGTACGAGATGGGAGGAAGAGAGGATCTCACGAAGTTGCCTGTGGTTAGCAAAGTCAGCAGGGTGGTGATGCCAAGGGTCACTCTTGCTGGCATGGCAGACACGGGCAGCCAGAATCCAATCCACGAGACGATGACGATGAAGCTAGTTATGGTGTATGAGTACCCCATGTGATATCCATTATGACGTCGCAGAGAGAAGGTGGCATTCACACATGAGAAGCTACCAGAGGTATCTAAAAGAAGTAGAACACATTTTGGGATCTTGGTTGCGTATCAGACAGATTTTTTAATATGAGTTTGAACAGAGAGAGAAAAGCGGGAAACCTTTTTAAAAATATTTTTCAGCAACAGTTGAGTATATAATTCTCGCGAGTTTGAGAAGTATATACTGAAACCTCAATCTTGCCAAATCATAAAATATCAAACTCTGAGTCGAAAAGAATTTTTTTTCAAGATGGGAATCCCTTCAAGGATTCTTATTTAGCTTCTGGAATTCATTAAAACTGATCAATGTTTAATCAGGCACATATCACATGGGATCCATATTATGAGAGCAAAATGCAAGCATTTGAAACATTTTCAAGTTAAATAACCCGCAACTTCATCATTTCCTAATATGTCAGATTCTAGGAATTGAGTCTAGGAAAGTAATTGATTTAAAAAGTACCCATTTGGGCTATAGCATAAAATTTTTTGGAGAATCTATAAAATGTGTGTTATGAAAAAGAAGACTGACAGCTATGTTTAAAATTAAGTAAGTTAAAGGACAGGATCTCAATTGTGTATGATATATCACCCTACTGAAAGTTAATAACCTATTATTAAAAAGGTAGACTAAATATGTATGAAAATTGGATTCTACTTTTTAACATATATATTATGGGTGTGTATAAAATATAAGTGAGATCTCTTTAATTTTATTTTTCCTTATTTTTATTTATCTTATATTTCATATTTTTAAACTTTGACAGAACTTCCACTGCAATCAAATTAATGCGTATTAACCCACAGGGGTCGGCAAATCGGAGCTCGAGAGCCTCATGTGGCTCTTTGAAAAGAACGGTTACGGCTCTTCAGACTTCAGGCTATATGAATCGTTCAAAAATAATTGGAATACTAAAATTTATTGCTTTCCTTTCTATTTTTTCTTTGTAATTATCTATTGAAAAAGTTTACTTAACTTGCGTTTACAAATAACATATGACAGGCTTAAGATTTTTGTATTGAATTGTTTTCCATTGACAAAGTATATTGAGAATCAGTGAAAATATTCAAAATTAGTTCGAAAGCAGTAAAAGTATCATTTAGTGGTAAAAATGTTGCCATGGGAACTCCTTTAAATGATTTCCAATAATGTTTGCTTATTTCTACACATGAATTAGAGAGAACTCTTGTGAATGAGCCAGAAACACATACATCTCCAACAGAAGTGACAAAAACACATTCCGTATTTTGTAACAAGCTTAGTGATTAATAAAAAGAGAGTTGAAATTACGTTTATTACAGTAGCAAATAAAGTTAATTTTAATTAATGTAAGCATGAAATTTTCAGAAATAAAGTTCTTACGGCAATATTGGTACAGGAATATTTTTTTTACAACGCTTTAAAATTTAATCCGTATCATTATGTTATTACAAGCTTTTATTTAACTTGCAATGTAAAATGTTCGGGTGGAATCTTGCAACTCAATTTTGAAGCGGATGTTTTCAACCGATTGAGATGAAATTTTGTGTACACGTTAAGTTTGGATGGCAATGCATGTTTTGACTATTTATATTCCGATATCACAATTAGTTAAAAATATATTAATTAAAGTAATTTGTTCGGGTGAAATATTCCAAATCAATTTAGAGCTGATTTCTACAACCGATTGAGCTGAAATTTTGTATACACGTTCAGTTTGGATGACAATGCATGTTTTGTACATTTATATTCTGATATCACAAATAGTTAAAAAGATATTAATTAAAGTAATTTGTTCGGGTGGAATCTTGCAACTCAATTTTGGAGCTGATGTCTTCAACCGATTGAGCTGAAATTTTGTATACACGTTTAGTTTGGATGACAATGCATGTTTTGTACATTTATATTCCGATATCACAATTAGTTAAAAAGATATTAATTGAAAAACTCTTACCCATGTGAGAAGCTTACTTTACCTCTTAATATAAGGCCTCGTGGCCTAGAGGTTAGAGAAACTGCCTTCAAATGGATTACCCAGAGTTCGATTCCAGATTGCTCCCAGTTTTTAAATTTACTTTAAATCACTTTAATTTTAATTCGAAAATTATTTCTCTTGAGCAAATTTAAATTTCCATGTTCTTTCCTATTTGTTTACAAGCTTTTTTTTTCACTTTCAATGTAAAATGTTCGGGTGGAATCTTGTAATTCAATTTTGAAGCTGATGTCTTCAACCGATTGAGCTGAAATTTTGTATACATGTTTAGTTTGGATGACAAAGTGCTCGCTTAACAGGCAATAGGTACAGGGATTGATACCTTACGACTCCAATTATAATTTTTTCGTTTCGTGTAAAATATTTGAGTTGTACTACAAAATATATTACAATACTTCTACTCTGTACACGTACAAGGTATGTTATATTTTACAAGCTTTTATTTAACTTGCAATGTAAATTCGATGTCTTCAACCGACTGAGCTGAAATTTTGTATACACATTTTTAATTTGGTCGACAATGCATGTTTTGACCATTTATATTCCGATATCGCATACAGTTAAAAAGGCTAGCATTTAGTTAAAAGGCTGCATGGCCGGACGTTGCATGTACTTTCTCTACATTTATGATTGTTTTCTTTTCTTAACAACTAATAATCTTTATCAAAATGAATTCCAACCCCCCCTTCCTCCACTCAGGCCGATGTTGCTCGGGCTTTTACCTAGTGTATAACTTAAAATTTCCTATTCCGAAATTTTTCCACTTCTTTTCTTTCTCAGACAGGTTTACTTCCCCCCGACGTTGTACGAACATTTTTAAATGCATAATATATTGTCATGGAAATTCCTCTTCCCCTGTCGCTATCAGAACTCTCGAGAAAGTGAACATTCAAAGATTCTTAAACAGCTTGACAGGTGCCGCACTTTAGTGGCACAAAAAGTAATGAATTATTGCACAAAAAAATTCGTAAAAAAAGTTTTCGACATTTTATTTTTTAAATCACTAACTGTTAAAAACAAAAGTATGAGACTTTTTAAAAATCAATTTCATATAAACGCATCGATAGTGATTCATTTTAGAAAAAAATCATATGGAAAGTATCGTTGTTTTTAAAAAAAAGAAAAGAAAAGCATACTGTATCGTGACGAAATAAATCTTCTTTCTAATTACAAAATTGTTGGCGAAGTTGTTAAATGCACTAATAAAATTTTGGGTATTTTTTTTAAAAGAATCATAAAAACTAAGCGATGGTGTTGTTTATAACACGGGGACAAAAGTTAATAATCATGCGTTCTAAGCGTCCAATCCACAAAATCTTCGGCAAAAAAGAAACAAAAGCCCTGCAAAATAAAAGGAAGAGATATTCAATTTCGCATTGCGTTATTTGTTAAAATTTAAATTTTGGGGGCTTCATTTTTAAGTTAATGCCTTCAAACTTCATATATCGATTGCAAACAACGGTAATTTTTAAATAAAAAAATGTAACAAACATAGTGCTTTAAAATTTCTCGCAAAAAGGGGAAAAAAACGAAAATTACAATTTTTTAAACTGTAATTTTTAAGCAATATTTTCAAACATTGTGTATATTACGGATAATATCGTTCTACACACGGGAAAAAAATTTCATGAGATTATTTTTATAAATAAAGAAAATATTAAGTATTTAAATAAAATTTTAAGTATTTTTTTAAAAATCGTAAAAAAAAATTGTCATTTTATTTTTTAAATGACTGATTCTGAAAGAGAGAAGCATTAATTTTCTTAGTGTAGAATATCACTTCATTAAATTGAAAGAAAATTCAATCGGAGTGATTTAAAAATCATTTTCATAAAAACGTATCAATTTTGACTCATTTTAGAAAAAATCGTAAAAAAAAAGAAAATATCATTATTTTGTAAAATAAATTATACCGTATCGTGGCGAAGTAAATGATCATTCCGATTCTGTAAATTTTTGTTTTGTTTTAGTCTCATAAAATATAATATCGTGCCTTAAAAACGTCTGGGATAAAAAAAAATAAGATCGTGTCTTAAAAACGTCTGGGATAAAAAAAAAAGTTCGGGAAATTGGAACATTCGACATCTGGCGGGGAAAAAAATGTCAATAGTTATGCGTTTCAAGGTTTTTAATTAATATCTTTTTAACTAATTGTACTATTGGAATATAAGTGGTCAAAACGGATTCCTCGGATCATTTTCGATGTTTTGGTACCTTTCGCGAGTTTCTGCATCGTGCGGTTCGTGAGAAGATACACCTAGTCATATCGTTGCATACGTTTATTTACCTTCGAGTTTTAATAGTGCAGATATTAATGAAAGTAATTTTTTCGAGTGGAATCTTGCAACTCAATTTTAAAGCTTGTGTCTTCAACCGATTGAGCTCAAATTTTGTATACATGTTTAGTTTAGATGAGAATGCATGTTTTGATGATTTATATTCCAATATCACAATTAGTTAAAAAGATATTAATTGAAAATCTTTTACTCCTGTTAGCTTTTTATTCTTTCCGGCAGCTGATCGGATAGAGCTTAAAGAAGTTCCGATTCTCTCTCTCTCTCTTCTACCTTTCTTAAAAAACCATCTTATTCTTTCTCTCAAACTGAAACAAAAAATAATAGCCTAATGGGAAAGATAATTTATTTCACTACGATACGGTATAATTTGTTTAAAAAAATAATGATATTTCTATTTTTTAGAATTTTTTCTAAAATGAGTCAAAATCGATGCGTTTTCATGAAAATGATTTCTAAATCGTTCCGTGTGATTTTTTTTCGTTTTAATTAATCGATATTCTTCACTAAGAAAGTTCAGGCTTTTCTCTTTTAGAATCAGTCATTTAAAAAATAAAAGGCCTAAAATTTTTTTTTTACAATTTTTCAAAAAAAAATACTCAAGTTTTGAATAAAACATTTAAAAACTTCGTCATTTTTAAATATAGTCACACGAAAATATTTTATCATTTGTAGAAAAGTACTTTCCAAATTTTGCACAAAAATTGAAAACATTGGTTTAAAATTACGGATTTTCAAAAAAAAAATGTGTTTTTTCGTTTTTAATTTAGTGTTATAGTAAAAGCAAAAAACAAAAGAGAATGAGTTTTAATATTTTAATTAATTTTTCTTCGTCCAATGTTGTTTTGATCTAACAGTTTTTACCCCCCTTCCCATTTCCCATTGCGGCCCGAATGACATCTATTATATGTATGTGGCCTGGCGGAAAAAAATGTTGAGTACCCCTTAGTTGGGATGTTCAAAATTAACCGGCAAACGACCTTTCAAGAATGATGCGCTGAATGAGATTAACAGACTGAGAAACCTTTGTCTAGCGATAACTAAAAAGTAAAAAATAAATTAAAACTAAAAAAACTTTTTTAAATACAAGCTTTTATTTAAATGCTCTAAAAGGATTAAAATAACTTCTTTTAAAACTTTTTTTTGCTATCAATTTATACAATGTCGTTATACAATTTATGATATAAAAGCTTGTCGCGAGATTTGCCTGTGTACATAAACAAGCAAATTAAATACCTTGATCTGATTGATTTTAATTTTTAAAATTTTCAGACTAAGTAAATATGAGTACTTAAATCTCGCGACAAGCTTTTATATCATAAATTGTATAACGACATTATAAGTTGATAGCAAAAAAAGTTTTAAAAGAAAAGTTTATTTTATTTCTTTTAGAGCATTTAAATAAAAGCTTGTATTTAAAAAAGTTTTTTTACTTTTAATTTTCTCGCCAATTTTGTATGCTAATGAAAAAATCATTCCAAAGAATAAGGGGGAGTGATAGTTATATTAAAGTCGCATTTTTTGCTACACGAGGGCTACTGGTGAAACACCTCGTTATTTTTCAATTCAGGCATGCTATGAGACGATGCGCTTTAACTTGAGCTGGCATCTCCCCCACCTCTAAAACGATGCGCTTTAACTTGAACTGGCATCTCTTCCCCCCCACCTCTAAACTACCATACCACGCCAGCAGAAGTTAAACTCGACAGATTATACGTACATCAATCCCCTCTCTGTGCTTGGTGGCACTTGGACTCGAATCCACGATAAACAAGTTCGTGACCGTAATAACGAGCCTACCGCTGACGTAAGAAAGGCTACAATGAACCTTTTTTCGAAATTATGCTCTACTACAACCTTTACAAAATAATAATACAATTCACAAAGTCCCAAGCAATTAAAAAAGCATCATGCACCTAATTTCTCTTAAGTTGTATAAATAAAAATGTGTCACATTTTATTTCTTAGCTCCCTAACATAGTCTCAGTACTACTATCTGCGCTGATTTTGTATTCTTTTTGCATTAATACCTCTCTCTCCCCCCATCCAAGTATCGCTATTCTCTTGAATTTAGAGCAACACCAATACGAATGAAATGCCGCCCATCCGGTAAATTGGTTAGTGACGCTGACTCCGGTGACGTAGGCCAGTGCTCCGCAACCTTTTAATCGCTGCGGACCGGTCCAAGTTCGAAAATTTTACCGCGGCCCGCCTAGGGTGAGACACGTTGATTGTTTATATTTTAGACTGTTTTGGTTTTTTCAATTTAAATTTAGTTACATTTAAATATGCCTTCAGAATAACATATAGTTACACCAAAAATGAATAAAAGTAATTTAACGTGGAATATAAAGGGATTACCGTGGAAAGTTGCGCAAATCCGAGAGTAATGCACCACTTTAAATAAAATGACAATAATTTAATGTTCTTTAGGCGGCCTGGCACCATTTGATCCGCGGACAGGTACAGGTCCGTGTGTTACGGATCACCGAAGTAGGGGATGGATTCGAATGGATGTTTGGATAGTAATTCTTTTCCTTGCGATGTGTGCTTCACGCTTACTTCAATGCAAGCCCCGGTGTAAAATTTTGCGGCGCAAGGGGTCACAAATATTCTCGGTAAAAGAAAAACATAAAAATGAAATTACTACCACATGGAAGACTGTGTAATTCGATATTTCATGGTTAATTATTCCTTTGCAGGAACTTGAAAATTATAATACAAAAAAAATATTAAAAGCATAACTCAAACGAATAGCTTGCAATATTTATATTAAACAATAGGTTTAAAATAGTGGTGTCAAAACTAATTTAACTACTATAAGATTATAGATTTCAGTTATCTTTCTTTAAATATGTACGTTAAGTTAAAAGAGTGTAGAGTCATAAAACAGCATTTTTCTCATTTCATACTATAAAAATTTCCTTTTAGTGTACACCTTAATAAAATGTTTTAAAAACTGCCGAAGCGTGATTTTGAAGATCGGAAGTAGGGTGTACATGAAACCAGATGGCGCCCTTTCTGGAAAAAAAAATTGGTACGAGTTTTTCGGAGCAAAGTAAAAAAAAATATAACGAAGTGAAATCCAAATTCGAAAAGATCATTCTATGAAAGAACCAATAGAAATTTTCAAAAAAAAAAAAAAATATAACAATAGTAAAATTATTTTCAAACACAAGTCGTGAAGCTCCAGTCTTTGAAGGCAACTTCATTTTGGAATACAAATAAATTAAAAGTAAAAAAAAAAAATCTTTTTAAAACAAGCTTTTATTTAAATTCTCTAAAAAGAATAAAATAAACACGTTCCTTTTAAAACTTTTTTGCTATCAACTTATAAAGTCGTTATACAATTTATGATAAAAAAGCTTGTCGCGAGATTTAAGTACTCGTATTTACTTAGTTTGAAAATTTTAAAAATTAAAATCAATCAGATCAAGTTATTTAATTTGATTGTTTATCTACACAGGTAAATTTCGCGACAACCTTTTATATCATAAATTGTGTAAGGACTTTATAAGTTGATAGCAAAAAGTTTTAAAAGAAAAGTTTATTTTATTATCTTTAGAACATTTAAATAAAAGCTTGTTTTAAAAAAGTTTTTTTAACTTTTAATTTATTTTTACAATGGTTGTCCTTGCAGTGAGCCATAGAAATTAAAAAAAAAATCTTAGATAATTCTTAATTTTGGAAGGAATGAAAAGTGTTATACTTTGTGTTAAGTTTCATTTAAATTTTATTAAAAAAAAATATTAGCTAGAGAACGAGAATCTTGATCGTGAATACTATCATAGGCTCCCCTCACACGTATGTGGCTCTTCGTACAATTGGCGCTTTGTATAAAAGGCTCTTTGACACCTTAGTTATCTTGATTCACTTACAGCTTGGCTCTTTTATCCGAAAGTTTGCTGACCCCTGAACCCTTGTTCCCGTACGAGCTGCCGAAATTTAAATGCATCTGGTTTTCCCGTACTCTGTACGGGCACTGAAATTTTCTTCTTTCTATCTTTGATTTGCCCGTATTTTTATTTCTTATAGTGAGATTATAATAGTGCTAGTGTTTTTAACAGATGCAGTTTGTTCATATGGTACTGAAATACTTCTTATCCAAGATTTTTTTTTGTGTGTGGGAAGGCAATTTATTTAGGAAGGCAATAGTTCAGTTCAGTTCAGTTCAGGTTTTGTGGGATATGGAGCAACAAAGGCTATGATCCCCTAAAAGACAGATTAGGAAGGCAATAGTTTAGTTTTTGAAAATTTTCAATAAGGAACAGGAATCGGTCAGACAATGTGCAGTTTGATGCATGAGAAACAGAAACGGAAATTAGAATTTTCGGGTGCCAATGCCGAAGAAGAAAAGAAAACGAGAATATAATCCAAAAACGCCGCCAATGCATATCTGTCCCAATAGCAATGCAAGACTTTGTATTACACCATTCTTCAAACTGTGTGTACATCTTTATATACACTCTGTCGCAAAAAAATATATGCACCCAGAAGAAACCAAGCTACAATCACGAAACTCGGCAAGAATGTAGTCTGGTAAGAGATATACAAATGATTAAAATTTCGAAGCCAATGAGTTTGTGCTATGCGCATATTAGTTGCGCAACTGGGAGAGTTTAAAAGCATGAGTACGAGCGCCGTACGGCTATCCAAACGAATCTGATGACTTTGATAGACGATATTGAGACTTAGGATGCCTCTAAGACGTAACCGGCGGCAGTACGAGCAGCTGATGGACTTTGATAGGGGCAATATAATAGGCCTCAGAGAAGCAGGTTGGTCGAATAGACGTATCGGCCGCCACCTCGGTCGGAGCGATATGGTAGTTGCTCGGTGTTGGCAACAGTGGATCACAGAAGGTAGAGTGTACCGTCGCGGAGGGTCAGGACGTCCCAGGAACACAAATGATCGCGAGGATCGTGCAATCAGAAGAGTGGCCACTTCGGCACCAACAACGTCGCTAGCATCGATTCAACGCCACTTACCTCCTTCCAGACATTCAGTGCCATCAAGAGAAACCATAAGGAGACGACTGACCGAAGTTGGCTTGAGGAGCCGACGTCCGCTAAGACGCTTACCACTGACCCCACATCATAGGCAGTGTCGACTGGATTTTTGCCGACCTCGGGCAACTTGAGTGTGACAGACTGGAGACGTGTCATCTTCAGTGATGAATCCCGATTCAGTCTCAGTGCTGATGACCACCGCACACGTGTCTGGAGGCGCACCGGCCAGCGGTCCGATCCGGCATTTATTGTCGAGCGGCATACAGCAATTTCACAAGGTGTGACAGTGTGGGGAGCAATTCTTGGGACACACGATCATCTTTAGTGGTCCTTCAAGGCACTTTGACAGCTCGCAGATACGTGGACGATATTTTAACGCCGATTGTGCTACCCATGCTATCAAGTCGCCCAGGTGCCATTTATCAACAGGATAATGCTCGTCCACATACTGCGCGACTCTCCCAACAATGTCTTCAAGGATATGACGTCCTACCATGGCCTGCCAGGTCACCAATCTTTCGCCAATAGAGCATATCTGGACGCGCTGGGAAGGCAACTGCAGCCGTCCCGAGATACAGGAGAATTAACTGCGCAGATGCAAAGACTATGGCAGGATCTTCCACAGGGGGTCATAAGTGATCTAATTGAATCGATGCCACGCCGAATTTCGGCTTGTATAGCTGCCAGAGGTGGCTTTACTACTTACTGATTTTTAACCTTTTGCAAGCTGTAACCGCTTAATAAAATGATATTTTGTTCTGAATTTTTAATCATTTGTTTATTTTCATATACACTACATGCATACCAAATTTCGTGAATGTAGCTCAATTTCTTCTGTGCATATATTTTTCGTATAAAAATCTTCTTTGCGTGTGTATGTCACTAAACTCATCCTAAACGGCTGGACCGATTTCGATGAAATTTTTGGTTGATTTGTCGAATCGGGCACTTAACGCGCCAAGTGTTTTCTTGCCAAATCGATAAATGTGCCAAATCTGGTAACCCTTCTAAATTCGTTTTCCAGTGGAGAAGTCGCTTTTTTTGGCGAAATTCAGCGCATGCGCAGTAGATTTATTTAATTTTAACAGTTTTAACGATATCGCGGCAAGTTAGCGCATTCGTAATTCGTGTTTTTTTTTTTTTTTTTTTCATTATTTTAACAGTTTAATTCTTCAACGGTCTTTCTCGCGCATGAGCAGAAAGCTTTTTTTCTTTAAAAAAATCCGTTACACAGGAAACGGTTATTTCTTTTGCTCCGGTTGGGTAAGCTGTTCAGCTTCGTTTTGGAAATTACTTTTTGCAGGTAATATTTTTATTTCTTTATCCACATAAATTTCAAAAGATTGCCATTATGTCTAGCGAGGCTGTTAGGATTACTTTGAATGAATGCATGAAAAATTACGATTACTATTGTTAAAGGTTTTCTTGCCATGTTGCCCGTGCTTGGAAAGAAAACTGTTTTAGAATGCTGCATGAAAGAAGGTTTGATTGGATCATCGTATGTATGTCCAAAATGTGGAAAACGTATGGAATATAGAGAAAGAACGGGTAAGAAAGTGAATGATGGTTTTTGAATGGTGCTGCAAAATTCAGTCCAGTGTGAAAGAGGATACCCATCATGTGTTTAGAAGTGTAAAGAAAGGATTTGGGTTTGAATTGAGTAATATGGATTCGTGCACCGTTTTGTAAGTGATGCAAAAATTAAAATGTTTTGGAAGGTGCTCTCAGAAAAATGCAGTAGGCAACTCATCGTCATCATAAATGTCGGAAAAAGCAGCATTTTTTAAAGGGAAGTGAAATTATTTCCATTTTTAAATGCCTGATTTTTGTAGTAATTTTCAGTTTCTAAACTTTAAAATGCTATTTTTTAATGATTTTCCTTCCGTCATCTTTAATTTCGCGCTCCGGCGTTGCGTGTTGTGGTAGTGCTGCAACTCCGAAACACAACACGCCAAATTGGCGATTTTTCGAACTTTGGCGGAGAAGTGCCGGATTCGACAATTTCATCAAATTTTTTGTGTGGGTTCAAGTAAATTCGAGAATGGTTTAGATTCGCAATTCGGTCCGATATTGCAATTAGTTAAAAAGATATTCATTAAAAACATTCAAAAAATACAACTCAACATTCACCTGCATTGCTGTAACAACGCTCTATTGTTATAAAATAAAATTTTCTTTCAATTGAATGCTTTAACACATGAGAAAAAAAAACCTTTTCAAATTTTGACATAAGTCGCCAGAAAGGTCACTAAGTCGCCAACGTGGCTGTATTTGTAATTTTTTAAATAATTAGTTTTAATCAATTAATTTTTATTAATTATAATTAAATTATTGGATTGTCATCCAAAATAATTACGTACATTACATTTCAGCTCAATTCAGCGCTTTAAAATGTATTTTATTAACGATTAAAAATTCCCCCAAGATAAATAAATAAATAAACAAACAAAGAAATAAAATATTTATAGAGGTCGTGAGTTAATAGTAGGCATTGAAAAAGACATAAGTTGGCGGCGAAAATTGATTTTCAGCCAAACCTGGTCTTTATTGTTACGAAAATGCAGACGATTCACGCTTTTTAGCGTTTTTAATTAATATCTTTACAAATAATCTTTATATATGTAATTTTTCTGTGCGTGTGTATGTCACTGAACTCCTCCTAAACGGCTGGACCGATTTTGCTGAAAGTTTTTGTCTGTTCCAGTGGACTCGAGAATGGTTTAGATTTATAATTCGGTTTAGAAATGTTTATTTAATTAATTTTTTATTTATAATGATTAATTTTTTATTTATAATTTGTTCATCATCGAATGTTTTACATCCGATCCGGCAGACTGCGCTACGATCGCAGTATGGAATATTCAAAAATCTTTTATTTTGAATTTTAGATGTGTGTACAGGACAACGTCTGTCGGGTCCACTAGTCTATATAATAAAGGAGAAAAGCGACTCACTCCCTCACTGACTGATCACGATATCTCCGGAACTATTAAACATACAGATTTGAAATTTGGTAGGTAGGTTCCCTTCAGGGAGTAGACATCAGCTAAGAACGGATTTTGCAAAGATCGAACCCCAAGGGGCGTTATAGATAATTATTTCCATTATTAAACTATTAGATGTACTGTCTAAAAAAAATTGGTACACAGATTTCTTTCATAAAGTAGACATTCCCTACACAATGATTTTTACGAAAATCGACCTCCAAGGGGCGTTGAAGGCGCTTCAGGGGCGGTATGCATAATTATTTCCATTTTTAAACTATTAGACGTACAGTCTTGAAATTTGGTAAGCGGATTCCTTTCATAGAGTAGAGATCCGCTACAAAATGGGTTTTGTCAAAATCGACTCCCAAGTGGCGTTGTAGAGAATTAAGGGGCTTTATATAGAGAATGAACTCCTTTTTTAAACTATTAGACGCAAAATCTCGAAATTGAGTATAAGCAGATTCCATTCTTTGAGTAGATATCTGCTATAAGATGGGTTTTGTAAAAATCGCCTCCTAAGTGGCGTTGCGGGGGCTCAAGTGGCGTTATAGATAATTACTTCCATTTTTAAACTGTTAGACGTACAGTCTTGAAATTTGATAAGCAGATTCCTTTCACAGAGTACAGATCCGCTACAAAATGGGTTTTGTAAAAATCGACCCCCAGGGGCGTTGTGGAGAATTAAGGGGCGTTATAGGCAATTAACTCCTTTTTAAAACTATTAGACGTATCTAGAAACTGAGTAAGCAGATTCCATTCATTCAGTAGAGATTTGCTATAAGATGGGTTTTGTGAAAATCGTTTCCTAAGTGGCTTTGTGGGGGAATAAGGGACGTTATAGATAATTATTTCCATTTTTAAACTATTATTCGTACAGTCTTAAAATTTGGTAAGAGAATTCCTTTCATGGCGTAGAGATCCGCTACAAAATAGTTTTGGGGAAAATTGATCCCTAAGGGTGACTGAGGGGATTAAGAGGCATAATAGTTCAATATTTCTGCTTTTCAACTAATAGACCAACCTGCTTGAAAATTAGAAGGTATGTTCCGTTCATGGAATAGAGTTCCTCTTACAAAGAGTTTTGCAAAAACGGACCCCCAAAGGAGTGGGTTTGCGAGGGATTAAGGCGTGTTATAGAAAAATTCCTTTTTTTGAATTTAAACCATTTACTTGAAATTTGTTGAGCACGTTTCGTTATATATATATAGTTGAATAGAGTTCCGCTAAGAATGGATTTTACGGAAATCAACTCCAGTGGGGGGGAGCGGGGAGAGTTATTGGGGCGTATTGATAGACAAAATTCAAGCTTTCGAACTGCTAAGACTATAATAATAAAATTTCGTTTGAAAGCTTCTTTTGATGAATTGGAATCTGCTAAGAATGCTCTCAACGAGATATTGATGATAAAAATTCCGTTTTTGCTCTGTTAGATTTAGACTTGAAATTTAGCACGCATGTTTATTTTACGGAGTAGAGATCCACTGAAAGTTGCTTTGGTGGAAATCCACTTGATTATTAGGTTAAGTGAGCGCAAAAAATCTTTCTACTTCTATTTTAGATATAAATAGAAATATTAGATATTTTAATTTATGTGTTCTTTTTATATCAAGAGGCGAGAGTTACAGCTATAAATTTATTTTTCAATACCATCGAATTCTTAATACTAGATATCAATAATTCATATATATGTAAACAGTATACATTTATACAACATCGTTAAATACCCAGTGTGGTGAGTAACGGCTAGTATATATATATATATATATATATATATATATATATATATATATATATATATATATATATATATATGCAAACACACAAAACCCTCATCCTTTTAAAAAAGAGGCATGCGCATAAAAATTTTTTGCAAGTATTGCAGAAATTCTTTTAAGATATATATGAAACATACTTTATACAATGTAGAGTGTACTTAAAAAAGAAAACATTTAAGAATATTTTCGTGTTCCAGAATTTTGAAATACAAATGGGATGAAAACTTTAAAAATTTAAAATTAAAATAAAACTCTTGATTTTCTTATTCTATTGAGTATTATGCTTTGATGTATGCAAAAAAATGTGACTTTTTAAAAACATTTTGGGTACAAAAAAAATTGGCCAGTTTGTGGTTTAAAAAAATTTTATACTGAGTTTCAAATTTGTTAGAACTGGTTCATGAATAACAATAACTCAGATGGTTACATTTTATAAGGAACTGGGATACGTCAATCCCTCAGTCCTCTATCTTGTTTTAGACTCGGCTTGGTTTTTCTCCATGGCTGGTGATGGTGGGTGTGGAAATCGGTGGCATGAACCAATGGGATAGCAGGCGCATGACTTCTCAGGAGTGGCTTTGATTGGATGATGGGAGTGAGCTTCGAAAATCGTACTTGGGAAAATTTTTAAAGAGTAGCTATTGATGTTAAAGTTTAACAATTGATGGTAAAATATTCAAGGAAATAAAATAAAAATATAATAAATTTTGTAGAAAGAGAAATTACGGAAAAAGGAGTTTAAAATTTATCTAACATAGCTTCGAAAAGAAGTAAAGCCTTAGCTTTATCATCTTCGGAGTTTTTTAATTTGGGAAGTAATTGTAAAATTTCAGGTGATCTGTTTATGATGTTAGAAATCATGCTGACCAGTTCAATCACTTGAGCTAGGTCTGAATTTTCATTTTCTATGGCTTGGATTCCATGGGAAACTTTATTATTTGAATTTTCATTAGTTTTTTCAGTTAACTTGTGGACTGGTGGGGGGGTGGAGGGGGTGCGGTTCCACTAACAATGTTAGCGAAAGAGACACATTCCCTACGAACGTTGCTTTCGAAAGTTTTATTCGCGGTAAGGGGTGTGCCCTTTTTTTGGCTTAGGGAACTTGGGGCATTTGGTGTAGCTGGCCGAATGACCATATTCTTGGCAATTTATGCAGAAGGGGTTTTCCTGTCGCTCCTTTACGGGCATTGACGGGTGTAGTGTTCTTTTCCACACTTTAGACATCTTGGCTTGAGGTGGCAGTTTTCGGCCGTGTGAAAGAAATTGTTGCAGTTAAAACATTGGGTAACTCCTCTAATGAGGTTACCTTCAATTTTAACTTGCATGTAGCCGACAGTTTTGAGATAGAAGATTTTTTTGATTATTGGCGTTGCGGGGGAGGGTGACTTGGAAAAATGGGAGAGTGGTCTTAGTTTTCTTAGAAATTAATTGGGAAACATTTTTAATTGTGAATCCTTCTTCTTCTAGGTCGGATTGTATCTCGTGAGTTTTGGTAAAAATGGGCAGTCCTTTAATGACTATTTTGATTGGTTTTATTGGCTTTGGTTTAAGTGAGAAAAATTCAAAATCTTTGTCTTCTTCAAGAAAATTTGTAAGAGCGTGATACTCTTCAATGTCATTAGTGATTAATTTAATAAATTCTCCTGACGATTTGTTAGTGATATCTGGGAATTTTTGATAAATGGATTTAAGTTGGTCTCTGATATTTTTCTTAATTTTAAGATGAATTGGGGGAAGGGGCTTGGGTTTTGGGGGCGCTGTTTCATTATTTTCTTCCAGAGCAACTTGATCCTTATCATTTTCAGATTCAAGATCTGAGAAACTATTATTTACAGTGATTGGCTCACTAGGTAAAGGAGAGACAGGTATAGCTGTTTTCTTATATAGGAAAGACAAAATCTTCCACAGAATCCTTTTTATTAATTTTACGTTTTTTATTTTTATTTTTAGCATTATTTGCATTTGTGGGTGCTTCAGAATAATTTTTTAAAATGTGATTAGAATCACTATCTTTATGCTTTTCAGTCGGTATTGGGGGGGGATAACAATAACTCAAACTACAATTCTTAAAATAATCAGCTGCAATTTTAAACAAAGTGCATCATTTTATCTATTATTACTGAAATTGTATTCAAAATACCTGGTCCAGAATACTTCAACGACATGTGTTTTGTGATGATAGGAGTGAGAAGTTCGAATTTGTTTTGGCCATCTTGAGAAGCTTCCAACATTCCAACGCCATTTTCTGTCCATTGCAATACCAATTCATTATCTGGTAGGGAATCTGAAAAATGAATAATTAAAACTTTCAAATATGTATTACTTGATTCGATTAAGTCAATTTAAGTGTCTTTGGAGATATGTTAGTTTTCATAGCCTTCTGTTCCAAGTGTCAATTCAATTGCTGATTAAGTTTGTTTTATTATTTTATTTCGATATTTAGAATCAAAAATGCTTTATCAAGAAGTATGCATTTATAAATGTCAAACATATGAACAAAGAAAAGTTGTTTGATTCAAACTGAAATGAACAGCGCGTCACATACAAAATGATTTGTACTCTAAATGGTCAGAAGTGATATTTAAGAAGTCAGAATGGGATATTTATTTCGATGGAAATGGACATAGGAAAATGTTTCCACATTTAGGTTGCATTTATTAAGTGATGAAAGCCTGACTGTGAGTAATAGAGATATTTTTACTATTGTTTATGTACTTATTTTACATTATTCTGATTTTTGCTGAGAAATCCTTCACCGTCTAAAGTTTTAGAGTGCAGAAACATTTTTGAGGATAATTTTATGAATTTTATGAAAAATTAAATATATTTTTCGCTAAGTAAATTCAAAATGAAAGGACGTCTATTCAAAACGTTTATTGGACATCTTTATCACAAAAAATACTAACAAAAAATTTTGATATCCTCAATCTTCGGGAGAATTAACTGTGACAAAATTAAGACTTTTAACATTAGGAGGATTAAAACTGTGCACATTATTATGATCTAAACATATCAGTCGTCTGAAAGGAGAACTCGTATGCAAAACTGTTACTCATGTAGCATCACCCAGGGAGCACGTATAGCTTCAGGAAATCTACGGGCGTGAATAACGTTGCCTCATCTGGTTAACTATAAGTCCGTCTCATCAATGATCAATTAAATCAAGGGTTCTCAACCTTTTTTACAGCCAGGCTGCAAAGATATGATAGGTATTTCACGCGGGCCGCATACACATGACAGTTGTTTCATACGAGCTGCAACATGCGGATAATCGAAGAAACACGCCATAAAACCCAACAAAATTGATCAAAATATTATAAAACTCATTTTTAGTTTTTTTATTTTTATACTATATTAAATTTCCTATCAAACACACATACAAAAATATTTATTTTTATAACTTTCCTTTTATCTATGACCAAGCCTTTTGCTTACAATCTACTATTAAAAAAACAAATTGATTGCAAAATTGATGTATTTAATTGCTTGATGAATAGAATTTAAGGGCTAAATTTTTAGTACATTACTCTCCTATAATTGAATTTCTTAGTTCAATTGGCCCTTATCGGGCCACTCAGAAAAGACAGGCGGCCCGCGGGCCGAAGGTTGAGTATCACTGAATTAAATACTTAAGATAACGCAGGTCATTATTAAAAGAACGAGCGAAAGAAAAATCGGGGAGAAATAATAATTATCCCTGATATTTCCTTATCCCGATTATTCCTTAATATCCCCAATTGCTTAAGAAACAGTGCTGTAGCTGTCTTTCGTCTGGCGACTGATTACCGACAGAGACATCTTTGCCGACTCAGATTAGTGACTGGATACTCTTACCTGCCCCCTTAGCCGCTGTGGTGCGGCGATGACCGCTGATTATCTCCCGACTGTTTAGCTCTCACGCGAACTGCTTCTAATTCCCTTACTGGGAGGCTAGAGATTCTTTCAACAATATTTCCTTATTTTACGTGTTTCTCATGTGCTAATGCTTTATTCAGTTCCTGTGTTGTACGTTATTTTTTATATTTCTGTTTCTGTGTTCGACGTATTTTGTGCTTTAAATTTTTTTTCTCTGTATTTTTGTATTCTTTTGATCTCTGTGCCGCGTTGGGCAAATGTCTGTATCGTCCTCCGCAATGGAAATAAAAAAGACATGTCAGTCGTTACTAGTTCAAATATTATATAAGGGACACTCAAGTTAAACATGGACTTGTGTTTTCTGAACCACAGATGTTTTGCAAGAAAATAAACTCTACAGTATTTGAGAAGTGTTGTAAAAGGGCTTCGAGAGAGAGCCTATAGATAATAACTCTTATTGTTCACGCAAGGGTGAAAAACTCTTCTATGTTTTCCTTGATGAAAGACGTTAAGCTGATGATGCAAACCTTTTTTTTACAGCATCATACTCCACTAGATCGCAGATGAAGCGCTAATCCCTCAAAGCCTTCTTTAATGCATTAACATGTCATAATTGCACAGCGTTATATAATCAATGTACTCATTGAACACAAACTTTTAGATACTCTTTCCCATTTAGTTCTCCGTATAAGACAGAGTGTTTCGCAAGCATATTGGAAAGTTGAAAACAAAAGATAATTTAAAAACTTAATTAATTAATTGAAAGCAAACAAACAAAATACATTCTGACTTAATAAAAAATAAAATACACATATACAAATATATAATACACTTATAAATGTATCAGTACTGCATATTGTATTTTATAATTAATTTAATAATATTAAGTTAAGAACAAGTTTGAGATAATTACCAGTGACCACATGGGCTTGCATTAATATTTATCCTGATAATTTGCACGGCTCATAATTAATCCCTTAACTAAAGATTAAAAGTAACACGATTCACTCCCGAATTCCACCGTTTTCCACGTAGACGCCTCTATGTGATGTTTCTTGGGAGGAGGGGAGAAAAGGAATAAATAAGCAAGTACTCTAAAATAAGTAAATCTTTCGCAAACACTGTCAAGGTCCTTTTATTGCATTTCAAAGCCTTCGGAATAACTTTATGGATAACAGTGCACAAAAAAGATCGTACTTCGGAAAGACGTATACATACGTCCAGAAACTTAATGCTTTGTCTGAGTGGGAGACGATTATATACACCGGTGGCACTTAAGAGGTGAAAGTCATATTGTAGCTTTAGCGTCAAAGTATAATGTGATTGAATTCAATACATTGTTATTGCATAGAGTGGGGTCCGATGAAAATTATTATTGAATATTGAATATACAGAAGCACACTGGTATAAGATCACGCGTATGGATACCAACTAATGTTTACAATGGTTCACTGCGCACAGTTATGGGACTATTCTTCTTCACGAACATGCCCATAAAATTAATTATTTTTAAGAGATTATTGTCATCTCCAGGAAAATCTTCTATACTTTGTCGGCCACTCACTCAGAATACTGTGTTTTGTTTGAAATACGTTTTCCCGTACACAGCCAAGGACGTTTTAAGGTATGGGGTAACTGGCCCATGCTTTTGCATGTAATTATGGCTCCTCACGACGTTCTCTACCTTCCTTCCAAGTTTGTACACGACATTCAGGGACACCCTGAATACTGTCCACTTAAAAAGAGTCGCAGATGAGGCCTACTTTTACATATGGTCCCAGGGCTTCAATATGTCTTAAGGCGTTCCTGTACATTGCTTGTATTTGATGACGTATTTCACTTGAAGTTACACCTTTTTCGCGTAATGCCACGCAGTAATTGCGTGATCGTATCGATCAGGAACCTCTACTGTTATAAATAATTATTGTACGTAGCGAAGCTACTTCTGGAAATTCAATTCTGTGTAGTTTCGTTTCTTCCTTAGATTGGTTGTAATGTTATCTCGTGATTGAAAGACAAAAATTGATGACTTGACTTTGCAGAATTTGTCCAGGTTTTATTTGAACAATCCTTATTTATTTGAGAGAGCCACTGTATCCTAACAAATATCCAGTTAATCAATAAAAACTTTAATGATTTGTTTAGATTGTAAATGTTTTTAACCTTACAGTTTTTGCAATTTGTTACAATTAAAAATCAGCATCGCTTAAATGAAATCTCTTTGGTTCCTTTTATTTTGTTTATATGCATTAAAGAGAAGGCAATTTTCTATTCACTATAAGACTTTTAGAATTGTAATATTAATTATTCAATTCCTATTATATTAACTCACACTCTCTATATATTTATTTATTTATCTTGGAGGAAATTTCAATCGTTAATAAAATACATTTTAAATCTCTCAATTGAGCTGAAATTTAATATACTTGATTATTTTGGATGACAATACAATAATTTAATTATAATTAATAAATATTAATTGATTAAAACGAATTATTTAAAGAATTACAAATACAGCCACGTTGGTGACTTAGCGACTCTTTTGGCGAGTTGTGTCAAAATTTGAAAAGGTTTTTTTCCCTCATGTTTTAAACTTTCAGTTCAACTGAATGCTTTGAAATTTAAAGCATTCAGTTCAACTGAAATTTTATATACACGATTGTTTTGGATGACAATACGATACTTTAATGAAAATTAATAAAAATTAATTACCACTTAATGTTGTGATTCTGTCACATGACTATACGATTGATGATTGAATATTAACGTCGCACTGTTCAGCTACACGAGGGCTTTTGGCGACGGACCACGTAATTTTGAACCATGGTCAAGTGACGTGGACGACACCTGAACTGGCACCCCCCTCTCCCACATGACTATACATATTTATATTAATTGTAACTGCTCAATAAAAAGTAGCTAAAATAAAATTTTCTTTGTTGATCTAAATAGGAATTGACTTAAAATTTTTTTATAACACTTGTGTGTGTTTTTATGTACAAACGTATTTTTAGTCGCTTGAAAGTATCTTCAGTGGGTGTAAGCATCTGTAATATTAAACATTCTTAACACGCTTTTTAAATATTTTTATGCATTATTTGGGGAAGAGTTTTTTTCTTATTGTATAGTTTAAATAATTTTAGGCTATAGTTAGTCTAATTCTGTTTTCAGGTAAGTATGTCAATATTTAACCGAGAAACAAGTTAATGTATTACGTTATTATATTTTAAGTTCTGAAAAATACTCTTATGTTAGTTTATTCACCAACGTTAAAGTAATTACTGTGAAATATATATAGCGAGAGTGTCTAAACTAAATGCTTTCAACAAACTCATAAATATGCAATTCACGAGTTGTTTGTAGCGTGCTTGCTGCACACAAAAAGCTTTGTTAAGAAATATCTCTAACCCCCCACTTTTAAGAAATTTTATTTGAGTTAGTTTAACAACTCACCCTCTCTTTTTTTTAATACTATTTTGTTAAAAGCACTTGCACATAGATTTTGAATATTTTTACTAAAGAAATACAATCAAAAAGCTCTAATATTTACTTAATAATTTAGGGTTCTTTACTTATCAAATTGTGATTTGAGAAATTAAGGTTTTCTCAGAGAAAAAAGACATTAAGAATAATTTATTTTTAAAATGCAAGTTAATAAAATTAATGGTAGTGTAATCAATACTTTTGTACCATTTTTTAAATAGGAGAGAGGATTCGTACATATATATGTATTTGCTCTAGAGTTCGAAATTCAAATAACAAACTGAAAAGCATTTGAATGAATGAGATTCGAGTAAATCAGTGCTTATAAGACATTCGCGTACAAAAAAAGTTGCTTTAAACTCATAAGCAAAACGCAAATGGTTATTATGGAAACAGGAAGCACGCGTCATAGACTAGTATTATATATAAGACTGGGGCGTAAACTCATCGAACATAAAAGAAAAAAAAATGCGAAATTCTTTGAGAAGCACTTATGTTTAGACTCCAAATGCTCCAATTCAAACAAAAGCATTTGCAAAGAATTTTATAGTGAATGTAGGTTAAGAATAACCTTAGAACTAGTTCCGAGATAATGCAAATTCCGAATTCGGAAAAGTAAAACTTTTAAATTATCATTTAGACATTACGTGCTTATTTTTCATTATTTTATTTTAAATTACAGATAATGATACGAAAGTATGTTTTTCAGCAGTACACGCGATTTAAAAAAATATTTTAAAAATCATTTAAATGCTGGTCAATATTTTAGCCATGGTTCAGTTTCAGGGATTTAAACTACAGATATTTTTATTAAATTTATATTATTAATTTTTATTTAAATTACTAGGAGGGTACCCACTGTTCGCCTAACGGCGGACCAACTCTCATTGTACGAATTATACAACAGCTCGTACTGATTGCTGAAATTGTAAAACTGTGATATACATGTTTTATGTAGTTCTATTTATTTGTTCTTTTTTTCGTAAAATTCATTCTTGTCACTCCTTTTCAGTTAAATTCATCACAGAAGCTGTATCGTTAAACATTTCTTTGAAAAAGTCCACAGATTTTGATAAACCTGCAGCTTTTGCAGCTTCCTAGAAAGTTGAGTACGAAGTTCCGTAGATTGTTAATAAATTTTCGCATGAGAAAACACCTTTCTTCTCATGCAACGATTCCAGTCCAGGCAATCGTTGCGATATTTTTCTGCGAGAGCTTGAAATAATGTACTACCGCAACTGTATTTGCGACATTATATGAAACGAAACACAAGGTTGCCAAATTCAGTGCATCATGGAAAACTTATATATATATATATATATATATATATATGTGTGTGTGTGTGTGTGCGTGTGTGTAATAATAATTCAAATAATCTGTAATAGCTTTTGAATTATTAACGTCCAGTACTTCAGGACAATCACGTAATTATTTTAATTGGTTACCCGCCTACCAGGGACTTAAGAAACTATCTTCATCCACCTCCTAAAATCACGTGACGTCCCATTACCCATAAATACCGATATCTGGAAATCGCGCGCTCTCTTCTCTTCTGCTCTCGCCTCTCTGCGACCATGTAGCCAGTCGGCTGTTGTGCGTTGTGTGATGTCTTTGTCATGTGCAATGCGGTCCTGCTTTATGTTTGTGTTTTCAAGATGTGAATAAACTGGATTAATGTCCCAGACTGCCTCATCAATAGTATTGATTACGTAATATCAACCAACATAGAAAATATATCTAATATACAGTCATTCCCTCACCATTGGCCACGTCCTACCATTGGTTCGCCACATTAAAATCTACCACTCGCCACGACAAAATACGGTATAGTATGCACCACTAAAAGTTTCCTTATAGTTATATGTTTCCATATATATATATATATATGAAATATTTCTATAATAATATTTCTGGAGAGTGAATGGTACTGTAACGAACGAAAGGATAGGGCGTGACAATTGGAATATTACTGTAAATTAGATACATAATCTATGCTGGTTGATGTTGCGTATTCAATGTTATTGACGAGGTAGTCTTATGATAAGTAAGTCCAGTTTATTGTACATCTTGAAATACATAGGCATTTTAAATACATAAAGCATGGACGACACTACACAGATCAAAGGAACTACGAAACTATGCCAGCTACAGGATTAATTTTACAGACAGAAGAGAGAAGGAAGCGGTATTTCCAATGATCTCGTTATTTATTACCATCGGGACATCACATGATTTGGGGGAGTGGATGGATGTAGTTCCAGAAGTCCTCCTCAGGCGGGTAATTAATTAAAATAATTAAACGGTTGTCCTGAAGGACAGGACCATAAATAAATCAAGAGCTATTAAGAGGACAGGGACATCGTAAACTTTGAAAAAATCGATTTTTCAATTTTAGTTCTAAAAAATAGTGCTTATTTTTCTGAATCTAAAAAATGTATAATACTTATATGTTTGTTGATAAAATATCCCTAAAATATGAAAAATAAAAATGTAAACAAATGACCACGCCCTTTTTGACGCACCCTTTTGAACTTTAAATATGTAGTTTCCCCTGTGTTTGATCTATATAAACGTTCTATATAGTGAACAAAATATCTTCTAGTATGTAATGTCTAATTTTTTAAAAAATATATTTATATGTGCAAAAAAATTAAGATTTTCATAATTTTAAGGTTTTATGATTATTTTAAAGAAGTAACGCAATTAATTCGTTAAAAAACTGGTTCATTATGTTTGATATGTTGCTGTATATATATGTGTATTTTTTTGTATATTCAAAGAATATTTTTGTATGAAATACATGAAAATATGTATTACAAGATCTCGAAAATTATGTTCATGTTAACTAAAACAAAGGGAAAAAAACATATGAATTTAAAATTACTTTTGTAACTCTAGAAAATGATTAAGAATTATTATTAGTCATATAAAAATAGGCAAGCAAATACTAATCAAGTGTATAATATGTGAAAATATTGGGTTTTTTTTAGTTTTTTCTCAAAAGCATATTTTTTTGCATTTAGGTACATTTAAAAAAAAAAATATTGCACTATATGATTCCAGATTTTTTATACTTCTATACAAGATGCCTATGCATATAGTGAACCTATTTTTTTCTATTAAGATAGTGCCTAATTTTTTAAAAATAGTTTTATGCATAAAAAAAAGCAAAAAAAAAAAAAAATTCAAATTTCAAAGTTTTATAATTTTTTTAAAGAAACTATACTAACATTTTACTAAAAAAATGGATTCACTGTATTTTATGTATTGTTTTATATATGTGTAAAAATATTTTGCATAAAAAAAGGATACTTTTTTAAAAAATGGTACCTAAACACAAGTATATATTACGAGATCTCAAAAATTATGTATTACTTTAATTAAGTAGAAAAAAAAATTTTGGAGTAAAAAGTTATTTTTGTAGTTCTACAGAATATTTAAATTATCTTTATTAAGAACGTAAAAAATCGAAGCTCTATTGGAAATTGTAAATGATATATGTCTCATAAACAAAGGGTCTTAATTTTGGCATTTTACTCTTTCGAGCATGTCCTGGTTCCCTTAAAGATTAAATTATTGGGAATGATTACACACACACATATATATATATATACATATACACATATATACATATACACATATATACATACATATATACATACATATATACATACATATATACATATATACATACATATATACATACATATATACATACATATATACATATACATATATACATATACATATATACATACATATATACATACATACATTCATATACATACATATACATACACATACATACACATACACACATATACATACATATACACATACATACACATACATATACATATATATACATATACATATACATACACACACATATATATATACATATATTTCACAATGTAAATAAAAAACACATCTAGAATCTTCCGAAAATTTTAAATAATTTAGTCATTTCGGAAGTTCGATTTACATTTTTCATTTTTGTGGTTTTGTAAAAAATGATACGTAAATCAATAAGCTTTAAGCTTTGAATTGTAATATTTGTTTTAAATTAAATTTTGGAAATTGTATTAGAAAAATTATTAACTATTAATTATGCATTTAGTTTGATTTTAAGTACAATCCCTATAAATGAAAATCAACCAGAAACTGTGCAATTACATTCATTACTATAATTTCGATTTAAAAACTTCTTAATTTTTTATAAATACTCATTTCCGCAAAGGAAAGTGTGGGTTTTTTATTGGCCTGTGATATTTTTCTTTCAAGAACTCCATTCAATATTCAAAAGTAAATCCAAAAATTAGAAAAATACAAAATCGAGGAATGTATTTGTAAATATCCATGAATTTAATGTGTTTCATTGAATTTATAGGAAATATAGCAAATTTAGTGAAATCTAGGAAATCCAGAAGTAAGGATCTTGGAAATTTGTCAGTAAAAATCTAGGAAATCTAATAGATGGAATCTAGGGGATCTAGTAAATCTAATAGATGGAATCTAGGGGATCTAGTAAATCTAATAGATGGAATCTAGGGGATCTAGTAAATCTAATAGATGGAATCTAGGGGATCTAGTAAATCTAGTAGTAGGAATATAGGAAATCTAACAGACGAAATCTAGTGAATATAAGAAATCTATTAGTGGAATCTGGGAAGTCTCTAGTAGTACAAATCTGGGAAATCTAATAAGTAATTTTAGTAAAATAGTCTAGAAAATTAATCTTTCAGGAAATGTATAGCAAATCTAGGAAAAATTCCTAATATTTAGTTACCTAGGATAATCTGTGAAAAATTTTCTTCTAGGATATCTAGGGAAAAAATTTTCTTCTAGGATATCTAGGGAAAAAATTTTCTTCTAGGATATCTAGGAAACATTCCAAGTATCTAGTAACCTAGGATAATCTGGAGAAAAGTCTCTTCTGGGATGTATAGGGAAAAATTCTCTTCTATAGGACATCTAGGAAAAATTCCTTTACATAAGTCATGCAATTTAAAAACTAAATATTTACAACATTTATACTCACATGGACATATAATGAGAGGACAGCTTTGTGTATCCAGAGGATAATGAACTAAATTCATAGGACATCGCAGAGTCAAAGTCAACCTGACAATAAAACAACATCATTGAATTCTCTTTTCATGAAATATCTAGCTACAGTAAAATCACAACAATACGTCCCTCTTTTCATTCGGTATCACTTGTTTCAATAACTTCTTACACACGTGATGGATCATAAATGTGCATTGATTTAAAATTACTTAAAAAAATGTTTATTTATAATTTTTTTAAAATTTTAATCAGGAGAAAGGTGGTTATAATAAATTTTGTACGATAGTAACTTTTAAAGTCAACTCAGTTTTAATCAATGTTATAATTTTATGAAGTTCCTTATTTTTTTTAAAAAAAAAGAAGAGCCCTTTCAGAGTTTTAAGATATTTCTGTATACTTAAAAAGTTAAAAAGGAGGGGGAATATATACGGAAACTTATATAATTCACTTTATGCATTTTACTGTCGAAATTTTAATAGATAATTGTCAATATAGTATTTTCGATAACGAATAAATATATTGCTGTGGTTGTCGTGTATGACAAAGTGCAGAGATTGTAATATTAAAACATAAGGATGTAGTCAAATATTGCCAAATGCGTGAATCAATGCTGTGGCAACATCCATGGAACAATCCGAGTATAGAATGAGTTTCCATGCTGCAGTCATTGTTTATTTTAAAAAGAGCACCAACAATAAAGGGAGAGATAAAAGGATGTTTGGGATCCAGTTGCGTTCCTGGGCGAATAAATGTATTAAAATAAAAAATACATCAAAATATTTATGATACAATTAACAGAACTTATCATAATCACTGCATAACAGGAAAGTGCTGGCTTTAAAAGAATATAGAAATGTGTACAGCCATGTTTTTCATTTTTTCATATTGATAATATTATGCCAAGAATGTGATTTAGCTTTCTCCTATTCATGAATTGTTGAATATATTCTGATTTCCATATATTCTGTTTATAATTTTTTCACACGTGTCAAATTAAAAATCATCACCTATTTAAAAAAAAGGAATGAAATAAGAAAACAGTTCAAGAGAAAAATAACAGATTGGACAATTAGATTTCAAAATGTAAATGGTCAAATATATTTATTTTGTTTTATTTCTGTTTACTGTTTAATAAAGTAATTCTTCAATAAACCTTGTTTTGACTTAACAATTAGAGTTAAATATTGACGTTGCAAGCAAAAAAAGGAGAAAAATAAATTAAATTAAACGATATTCTATTATTTGTGTGTTATTTCAAACACCTGTCTTTTCATCCTTCAAAATTAATAGAAATTTATAAATGTGACTCATGATGATGGCGTCATTCCGAGAAACCTCAGCTAATGTGATGATGTTACACAAGTACGTTCATTCGAAAAATAAAATACTTTTATAAAAAAAAAGTGGCACATAAGAAAAAATCATTAGATGTTTTCACAAAAAATAATAATTAATAATTCTTGTTATAGTAACTTAATATCATTATTCACACACACATAATCAACGTTTTTCCATTAAAAAAAGCATCCTTAATTAGAAATTTTTTTTTAACTTCAACCTTAATTGCTTCTCATGTTTAATTCATCTTTAAATCCCAACATTGTCTTTGGTAATCAAAGAAGGAAACTATACTTATAGATCGTACTATTCTGTTAATTCTGATTGTACTCAATAATATAGCTAATCTCGATTCTACCACATATTGTTTAATAACTTTTATGACTATTCATGAAGGTAATTAATAGAACAATAGAGAAGTTTCTTTCTAAAAGTGTTTTAAATCGTAACATTATTTTTGCAATATGTAAATGTGGAGTAAATTATTAATTACATTAGCAAGTAATAATTACATTTTTAAAAAAATTACAACGCTTTTTCTGTTCTAAATTTCTCTCTCTGTATCGTAGATTATTTGATTTTGAATAAATAATTTATTATATTATGCTAATTTTTCTTCCTGTCTCATAAAAAGAAACCGTAGCTCAATTTTGAAAAAGATAATATTTAAAAAGGTAATTTCTTTTAACTTTTTATCTGCGGGTGCACACGTATAGGTCAAAATCAAAGGTAAATATTCAAGGATACAATTTTATCATTGGTACTCGGGGGGAGGGTGACATAGAAAAAAAACCCTTCAAAGCAAAAAGCAAGTAGGTCAAAGTAATAGAATATAGGAAACAGGATTTCTGAAGTTACTGCTAACTGTTTACATTTTATCTTGATAATATATTATTTTACAAATGCCAGGCCATTGACCATCAGGTCATTAGGCAACGGGCTCTCCAATACCTTTTTACAATGCAGTTAAGATCATTCAGTGCAGAGCACTCGTCCAAATGAGCGGCAGTCATGTCTTGTCCAGTGTCACACAAAACGCAGATAGGTGAAGTCACTAAATTAAAACGAAACAGATGAGCACAAAGGCAGTCATGTCCGGTTAAAAGTCTAAATTTAGCCACAGCAGCAGCACGAGGAGAACTTGGAATACCGTGGGATTTCTTACATAGTGTACTCCAAGGCTTATCACGAGCAACACGAGAAGCTGCAAGGAGAAATGATTCCCTAAAAATCCTTTTAATTTCCAGTTTGGCAGAATGAAGTGTCAGGTCTCTGCGAAAGTTCTGAAGGATCCCCGTTCCCTTTTTTGCCAAAAAGTCTGTCCTCTCATTTCCCCAAAGACCACAGTGGGATGGTACCCATTGAAAGACGATCTTTCCTTTTATCTTTCCCAGGAGTTCTCTACAGTTCTGCACACGTAAACAATTATTCTCATTATAGTTGGACAAAGCCTGAAGGGCAGAAGTAGAATCTGAAAGAATTACAGCTCTTTCAATGGGGGGAAGACGAACAGCAAGTTGCTGAAGGGCTATATGTATCGCCTCAACCTCACCATCAAAGTGAGTTGTCAAAGGGCCGGCGTGTAAATAGAAGGAGAAGAGGTGACTAAAAACACCAATGCCAGCGCCTTGGGCAAAGTCCAAGAGTGAGCCATCTGTGTAAATGTGAAGCCACTCCTCCGGTGGGAAGCGGGTATTGATAGTTTCCAAAGCTATAGCGTGAAGAGCAGTTGGACTTAGATCACGTTTTCTCACATTCAGAACAAGGTCCAATCTGATGTCGAGTATTGCGTAGTCGAGGGGGTTACCAAAAGACAGTAATTCAAAGGGCACATCATTAATGACTTTATATTGAATGTTCTCACGAACACATTGAATAAAGCCCTTTTGAGTCTTAAGATTACGTCCTCCATCGGAATCATAGTCCCGCCAGAATGAATTATTTGGGAGTCTAATAAGTCTATTGAAGAGAATAGCAGCATTCTTCTCAATTATATTAGTGAATGGCTGAAGGTCGCAAAGTAACTGCATGGCAAGTACTGGAGTAGTTTTAACTCCGCCAGTGATCATGCGAAGGGCTTGGTTATGGAAAGTGTCAAGAAGTTTTCTAACGTTCTCTGAGGCAGAGATCAGCACCTCATTGCAATAATTTAGAACTGGTTGAATATATGTCTTGTAAGTTGTATTTAAGGTATCCCTATTGCATCCCCATTTAACTCCGGTCAATCTTTTAAGAATGGAGAGTCGCTTTGTTGCCTTAGAAACAACAAGCTCAGCATGTTTAGTCCATTTCAATTTGTTATCAAGAGCGCAACCCAAATAAATTGAAACATCACTCTGTTGAACAGGCATACCGTTATAAACCAATTGGGGACTGAATGGTTGTCTATTTAAAGTGAAGAACTTATAAGTAGTCTTCTTTAGGTTTACAGTCATATTATTTTCAATACACCAAAGGTGTAATCTTTCAAGGGTCAGATTTAGGATGGTATTTAGTTTGGACTGATCCCTCTTTGGTGTGCTGCACCAGATGGCAAGGTCATCCGCAAATAGAGCCGTATTGGTCAGTCCATCAGATGCCAAGAGATCAGGGAGATCATTAATAAAGATGTTGAATAAGATAGGACTAATCACAGTGCCTTGGGGCAGGCCAGTTTCACTTTGATTAAAACTGGAAATAGCATTTCCAAAACGAACGGCCGAGAAAGCTGAGAAATGAAGTTCCTTATCCACATAAGCATATTATTGCACACACCCAGGGTCTGCAATTTTTGAATACATTTAAGCCGCCAAACTTTATCAAAGGCTGCTTCAAAATCCACAAATAGGGCAAGAGCAGAGTGTCTCTGATCAAGGGCGTCCTTGATGGACTGGCCAAGAAAAACAACTTGTTGGTTTGTGGACTGACATTTTCTAAGGCAGCCTGAGAAGAGGTCAGGAGATTATTAGTTTCGAGGTACCAGTCGAGTCTAGAAGTGATCATTCTTTCCATGACCTTAGATAAGATACTTGTTAGTGAGATGGGGTGATAACTGTTTAAATCATCCAGAGGTTTGTTCTTTTTAGGAATAGGAACAACTATTGCCTTCTTCCAGATTGCAGGCACACCATACTTCCAGCTATGGTTATACAGTGTCAAAAGCACAGAAAGTGCATTACAGCCAAGGTGTTTCAAAAATTCAGGGTGAAAAAATTATCTGGTATAAATTATCTTGATAATATATTTAAAGTGTTCTTCTTCATGAATTACACAAATAATATATTTGTAATTTATTTCATACATTTATTACTACAAAAATTGCCTATGTACACTCCATGATGAATTAGAACTTTTTATCGTATTTTCACCTAAAAATGAAACGCATGGCAATTATTATAACTACGAGAACTCATTCCTCGAATTAAATTCTACTATGAAGTATGGTTTTTTGCCATATCTCTGTCTAAAGTTCGATTCCACGCTAATACTATTCACCCGGCTTGGAGGCAAAGAATTCGCAATGCTTCTTTTCATGAATTACATTAATGAACCTTAAGCCGTTCAGATAAAAAAACGAGCCAAGGAAAATGATGATAATTGGATAGGACTAGGTTAGCGCTTTATGCAGGATGGAGTAATATTTCGATACCTTGTAGTTTTGTAAGTTTTTCCTTAGTCGATCTGGCTGAGTAGGCTGAAGCGTTGTCATGTGCTGGAGTGTGAGCTAATACTGGATATTCGGTTTTCAGAACGGCATGCATTTCTTACAGCTATTGATTATAGAGGCCAGTGAGACCCCGCGAAGCAAACTCGAAGTGTATTCCTACGAAATTCCATCGCACCACTGCTTCCCTTACGTTTAGATGAGAAAAAAGGTCAATTTTGCATCTCCAGTCACAATTCTGCTCCAAAATCGAAGACATTGCCGATTGGAACGAACTTCCTTAAAAGCCTTCACTCGCTGTTGCTGCTAGATTTGCGTCAGTTGAAGAGGAACTTCTCTACAGGAGTTACTCATGCCCACTTCTGTTGAGAGAAGGGTCGATTGATGGTTCTTTGGGAAGGAGCAAGTTCTACGCATAAATTATGGATACTAGAACTCGGCTGATGTTCAATAGCTTCCGGCGGAACTTAGTTATCGACAACGGATGGCCACCTAGATATTGGTTGGTTTTCAATACTTGTAAAAACTTTGTTGAAACGCTTAAGTCAATTTTGAGCCGCACGGCTGCGTTTCTCAAGCTGTAGAGTCCCCCTTCAAGGGAGGGGCGTGATAACAGTAATAGGGGGACACGAGCATATTGAAAAGTCGAAAACAAAAGATTATTTTTAAAAATTATTTTTTACTGATAGTAAGCAAACAAAATACATTATGCCATAATAAAATATAAAATACATAATTGCACTGATATACACTTATCAATGTATCAGCACACGATATATTTGATAATTAATTTAACATTATTAAGATAAGAATAAGTTTAACAACTACCAGCTGCCCCATGAGTTTATCATATATAAATTTTTTACAGAAATTAATACTTATCTAGATAATTTGTACGGTTCATAATTAATCCCTTAACTGCCGATTAAAAGTTACGTGAATAGCTCCCCATTTTTCACATAGGCGCACGTATGTGATGTATTGGGGTGGGAAGGAGGGGTAAAAAGGTATAAAAAATAAATAAGATATTTTCTGAAATTAGTAAATCCTTCGTAAGCACTATCAAGGTCCTTTTATTGCATTCCAAAGCCTTCGGAATAATTTTATGGATATCAGTGCGCAGAAAAGATCACACTTCGGCAAGACGTATATACGTGCGGGGCAATAAACGCTTTGGTTGAGTGACACTTAAGAGGATAAAGTCGTATTGCAGCTTTAGTGTCAAAGTATAATATTATTGAATTCAATACAGTGTTATTGTATGGAGGGGGGGAGGCGCTATGAAAATTATGATTGAAAATTGGGTCGCAAATATTGAAAGTTTGAGAAGCGCTGCTGTACGGTCATTTACAGAACAAGTCTCTTCGCATTGTCAATTTCTTTCGGCACTACACTTGCATTGAGACATTTTAATTTCCTCTATAGCGAAGTATGTAGATTATTTTTGAATGTACTCTTGGTTTACACGATGCACATTTTTTACAAATTAATTTTAGTTCTAAAATTTCTTTTTTATTATTGCAAACCGTATTTTCTTTTCTAAATGTTTATCAACATGGTTGTATAGGCAAACAAAGGGGAGAAATGGCGACTAAAAACTTAATTTACCTCTGTAATTTTAGCCATCTGATTTTGCTGTTAAGTCTGAGTTTGCTAATGCATTACTGTGACTATATTACTTTGTCTTGTACTGTCTTGCTATTTATTGCTAATTATTTTTCTTTGGGTAGGATTTATGGCAATTTAGTACAATATTATTGATAACATATTTTCCCTTTCAGGTTCAATGGCTTTACGAAAACTTTTTACGATACTTGCCTCTTGCTAAGGAAGACCCTCCCAGTAGCTACTAGATATACCATTCCGTTCTTGAGGGGCTGTTCGTGCTGTCTGGCTGACCTGGAATTCAGAATGTAGAGGTCTGGCTTCCAGAGGTCCTGCTCTCTTTTCTTCAGATCAAAGTGGTCATCGCAATCTTCACCTTCATCGCGACACTCGGGGGTCATGAGTCGGGTATCGTCCCAGAAGAAAGTGATACGAGTATCGAGGATCAGCTCCTACATAAGCAACATTTGATTAGTCAAGACAAGTGGCAAAAAAGAAGCGAGGAATATTAGGTCGCGAGGAAGCAAAAATCCTTTTGTTCATTCGTTTGAAAATTTTCTTTGGAAATTAAGTTTCAATGATAAAAAGTTTAGCTCCTTGTTAATTTTATAGATCATTTGTCTTTTGTTTTTGTGAATCAAGACATCACGAGTCTTAAAAATATTTTCATCTATCGTCAGAGTCAAATAATGGCTGAAAATGAATATTTTTGGGCACTCCCAAAAACGAAAGGAAATAGTTAAAATCCTTTTTAAAAATATCTTTCGAACAAACGCTGAATCCCCGTAAGAGTTACAAAGCAATTTAATAGAATTTTTTTTGTCTTCAGCCGAGTTTAATACAAGACTTTAAACTACTTTGTGGCAGTGCTCTTTATGGCAACATTGCCAAAAATAGACATATACCTTTTAAATTCTTTTTCATTTATTACAATGAAGAAAGTAATTCAAGTTTGATTATGAACTTTTCTATTTTTAATGTTTTCACACTTTTAAAATCAATCTTAGCACATAATAACAAAGTGTATCGAGCATTGATCAATGGAGTCTTGAAGTTAGTGTATGATGTCTTGAGCACAAGCTTTGAAAAAGTAAAAGTTAGTAGCTTCGTCGTTAGTTAGATAATCTTATTGTGTACAAAATTCGGAATTTTTTAATATTTTAGATTTTTGCTCGGAAAAAATTTCACTAAACTAATACACACGTTTTATAATGACAAAACTAAAATATAACATCAATTTTAAGCCATAAAAATCATCAGAAATATATCTTGATCTAAAAATAATTTTGATAATAGGACAAGATAAGATGTTATTTTAATATAACAAGATAAAATATAAATAAAAGAATAAATTAAATTTTATGCTTTAAAATTTGAAATATTAATAACTGTAGCTCATTAAACTATTTTATTGTAAATTACTATAATGAAGGGCATTAAAAATGCAATACCAGGAATGAAAAAAACCCCAAAACTTTACTTATTGTACATAAACAGCATAGTAGAAAGAAAACTTTATTATAAATGTGTAAGTGGCTATTGGGGGTATAAAGAGTTTGAAATTAGAACATAAAAGTGTTGCTTCTGGCAGCTGTTGTTAAAATGACTCTGTCCCGGTCATGTATTGAACTGGGCTAGCATCAGGGCAAGTCCTTCCATGCTGGTTCAAGTCTATGCCACAACTCATTGAACGCAGCGCCTGACAGAAGTTGTGAAGCAGTCTCTCAGCAACCCCTGAACAGATGTTTTCAACACGTCACAGATCTGGAAAACGCCTTGACCAGAACAACAGTGGAACACCTTCTGTGTCGTGATAAGTCAGAATGCGACGAGAGACATGTTGTCTTGCGTTATGTTGTAGAAAAAGAACTTTTCTGAGAACTCGAAAATACGCACTGCTAATACCTGAAAAATGAAACACTAGCTATTCAGATTCTTGACGAAATGAACAAGAGATGATCGTGCGGGGTACACAATGGCTATAACCATAACATCCCCACAATATCACCGTATGGTGATATTGAATGCAGGAGATAAAGTGCATTCTCCTCCATGTATTCAGACATTGATACTTCCCTAATGATGCTATACACAGAACTAGAACTCATACGAAAAGACGACGTGGTGTCATTCCTTTATCCAATTTTGTCGTAGGTTACACCATTGTCACCTCACAACTTTATGATTAAGTGACAAGGGAATTAGTAAAAATGGTCATGTATAGTTGTATTGCTACAGATATCTTTGCACTGTCTGTATGGATACTTCTCTTGCTGCCAACAAATGCTCTTTGTGATTCCCGAGCTGTGATGAGGTCGTACTGTTCTGCAAAATGTTTATCTTCTCGGGCGTTAGGGTTGGGAGGCTGTTGGGATCCTGCATGGTATTCAGTATAACCCTCCTGAAGGCAACACAGTCGTTGGATTCTAAGCAATGCAGTATCAATACCGTGGAACGATAAACTGCAGTTTCACTAGCCACAGCCTTTCCGCTAACAAATTATTTCAACATGTGTTTGTAGTCGTTTAATCGTGTTACGAGTTATAACATGATCTTCTCACAAACTGCCAACATTCAAATGAGATTTTCTGATGAGAGATTCTCTGAGTAACTCTCCTTTTGTATAGAGTGTGAAATGTCCTTTCTTCCTTCTGCGTCAATCGATTGCGATCAAATGCAAATCATTTGCATATTCCAGTATTTTTTCCTTTTGTGCAATCTGACGTTTGTGTTATTCCTCCTTCAAACTGTTACAATTTTGCAGGTCAACAATGTATTTCAAATGCTCCAAGAGCCTTTTTATGTGTTCGAAGTTAACGATGATTTGTTGATTTAGGCTAATAAAATGCAAAAATAACAAAAACATTTCTCTCTGTGTTGTATAATTTTCGATTCATTTTTAAACATTTATTGACATTAAAAGACGCGTCTTGTATACGTTGTTACAGTTAAAAGCCATCAATATTAGACTGGAGTAAAGTACTCGACATGAAGATTCAGATGGATATATTGATTGGTAAAGTTCATGCTATATTTTCTGGATATTTTTAATTGATGCTTTTCAAAAATTGGCACATGTGTTTCACCTGCTATTTATCGATGTTTTTCTATTCCTCAGTCACGTAAAATTTACAAATTCTTTTTTAAAAACATAGAATTTGAGAAAGAATAAAAAAAACTTACTAAAAAACGAGAGAATCGATATTTACAGTGTCACAGTGTAAGGGAACATTTTTCTCCACCAAGCCCTTCCTATATCCAGTAACATTCAAATCAATAACATTACGTCCCTGAAGTATAAGTTCACACATTGAAAGGAATTTACAGAATACCCCAAAATATCTCCTCAAATAAAATTCTGTTTCGGTTTTTTGAGCTCATTGATTGTGGATTTCATTATCAAAATGCCAAATAATATAAATATTTTTTTCTTACGCACAATGTTTCATTATCTTACAAAGTTAATTAATGAATATTTAAGGAAAACAAAAAAATTTAAAATACCTTTTGCAACAATGTGTCTAATTTGTTTATTTATAACAAGTTTCTTATTTATATATGTCATTAACAATCCTCTTCAGGATAATAGAATGCAATTCAACTCAGTTTTAAGCGGAATTATATGAATATAATGGTGTTGTATTCAAGGTAGCTGTGGTCATAAAGTGGTTATGAATGTAAACTCGTGGCATATATAGTTGACTTGCGGATTCAACCACTAACAATCTAACGGATGAAGTAGTTGATATGCGTTAGTCTTACACAGTGATTCCCAAAGTGGTCTATATAAACCCCCAGGGGTCTATGACAACCTGCAAGGGGTCCACGTTAGCGAAAAAATAATTTGGGGGTCCATGAGGTGTAGATGGGGGTCTATGATGGTGGCTCTCGTTAAACCAAATCATGATTTTAATTTTAAAAGAAAATTTAGTCAAGTGAAAAACAGATTTTATCTATTTAATAAATTTATTTACTAATTTTAATGAGGTTAATTTACAGCTACAAGATGACAGAATAAATTTTATTAAAACAAGGACAATGTTCGCAATTTTGACTTTAAAAAGAATACCTGTTATTTATCACGAATTATGAAATATCGTGAGAAAATTTTTAATGACTTTTCCTATTGAGAAGGAGTTTCAGCGTGGTTCCCAATCTCCAATACAAAAAAAGAAGGGGGGGATAAGGTCTGAACAGTACTAACCTCGAGGAGATTTAGGGGCAAACCTGACACGATTTATTCGAAATGTTTAAAAATTGTTATTGAGAGAGAAGCACCAGATTCATCCCTCCCATAGTAAAAATTTGCTTATTTATGAATTATTTTATGTATTAATTAAATTTTAATTTAATCAAAATGTTTTTCTTAAGTTTTAAACACCATACTTCACTTCAGTTAGAAATATAAATCGTTTAAAGTAAGTAACTCTATACCAGCTATCAAAAAGACATTTAAATTGGTAAATTTGCAAAAATTCAGTATTAGGTAAGCAGAGGTCTACCCCAAACCGAAAAATATGGCAAGGGATCTACGAGGCAAAAAAGTTTGAGAATCTCTAGTCTAACAGTTCTCATGTTGGCATGGTGTGGAAGTTTGAAAAGTATGGTACCAGCACAAGTCTCGTCCTCGTCGTATGACCGAGATTCAAAACTAAGAGGCCCTTCGTCAACAGCTCTCGTGAAGCTTCCAAGTGTGTGTGCAATGTTAGTAAAAATCCTAAATTAATATTTAATATTGCGAAAAGTTGGGTGTGGTCAGTGGCACACACAAGGGAGGGGGTCCGGTCCCTCCCAAAGCCCTTGATTTTTTTCCGATTGTGTGTGTGTGTGTGTGTGTGTGATTATAGTTCTAAGTTTATAGAACGCAAAATTTAATTAAGTATTTGTTATAAATGATTAATTTTATTAATTAATGCTAATTATTTATTCAATAATTAGTTTTTTATTGTGTTTTGTTCCCGAAAATCGACAAAATTAAAAGGAGCACGATACAAAAATGGTGAACTTTCGACTCTGGAACCCCCTTGAAAAATTCCTGTGTGCGCTACTGGGTTTTGTTATAGGTATTTTTTTAAATTTTAAATTAAACACATCCTTAAAAAAATTCCCTTTTTATTACATTTTATTAAAAAATAAAGAAAAACTTTTAAAAAATATATAATTTAAGTTAAATTTGAAATCAAAAGAATACAACTTTTCACATTATTCTTTAGACACAGTTTAATGTTTAATGCCTTACTACTCGTTCAGAAATTTCTGAATCTTTTTAAAATTGGTATCAAGGAATCGTAGTTACTTGTTTTCTGAATGGAATGGAAAATGTGTTCCAATTACAAAAGATATTAAAGAATATTTTCCAATTATATTTCGTAATGCTTGCAAAAATATTTGCCCAGCATATTTTTTAATATTAAAAACAATTCTTTCAACACAATTTTTCAATATCTACATTACCATATTTTACTTTTCGAAATAGCACTTGATACTGAAGTATCTATTCTTGAAAAAGATAAAATTATTACTAATTATCGAACATTCTTTGTAATGAAAAGCTGGTATTGCAATCTTAGACTTTCTTTTACAATTGTTTCCCAAAACGGCTCAAAATGGTTTATTATCTTTTATTATTATCATATGATGTACAAAGTATGCTAATTTTAGAATTGGTATCAAACTAAAGCTTTGATCTGAACTAGAAGTAAGAAGTACTCAATTATTATCATATGCCCCTCAAAGAGAGAATGCTAATTTTAGAATTTATATCAGATTAAAACTTTGATCTGAAGTAAAAATAAAAAAAATACAAGTTTTGCACAACTACATTTTTTTGTTCTGTATAATTTTTCAGTAAGAATCAATTTTGTAATGCAATAGATTGTTTGCAAAATATTCGGTTTATTAAATTTAAAATTTAATAGTTTTGTTACAATAAACACTGTTAATTAATACCATTACTAACGAAATTCAGTTACTAATAGCAAATTTTTTCAGGATTAATAATCAAAAAATTAACAAAATTGCTGAATATTTTCTTCTCCAATTTATACAGGATCATTGGGATAGTGAGGACGGGCCACGTGTGAATCTTCTCTCAAAATGGTGCTCGAGATTCTTTCAAACGGTATCCAATACATTTTGTCCCGTGCGTGGAACAAAATGTGTTAGATACTGTGGGCCGTTGGAAAACGTGGTCTAGGGATGGCGATCTGAGATCGATTAATCGTAGAATTGATTTCTCGAGCTAAAAAAGTTGATATGTAGCATTGAATCGATTCAGTGAATCGATATTTTATCCCAGAAAATCGACATTTGATTTTTTTCTGTTTTGGTAAAAACTATAAAATTATTTACAGTCAGTTGAATGTACTATCTTTAAAACCCGCAATATTACGGTGTTGGTGGTTAAAGGGTTAATTTACTGGAAAGAACAAAAAAACTGTATTTATCATCACGTTCACTCAATAACCATGATGTATATGAGTATCGTGGGATCATCTGTTCTTTGTGAGCGCCTTTTTTCGATTGACGGCAACATCCCAAGTGATGAGCGGAAGCGCTTGGATCCCAGTAGACTTGACAGACTGTTGTTTTTAAAAAGCTTAGATATTAAGCATTGGGAACTATAAGCTATATGATCTATTTTCTAAAATTTTTAATGTAACAAATACATTTAGAAAATAAATGTCTTCTATTGTACCTGATACACATTGATATGGTAATAAAAGTAATTTTAACTGTCAATTCCCTGAATTAAAAAATTCCTTGATTTAACTGATAAGAGATAGTTTGTTTTGGTATCTTTCTTGTTTCTCATAAAATGGATTTATATTTACTTTGTAGATGCAGACTTGGAAAAAAATCGACTTTTTAGAAATCGATCTTTTAGACCTCGATTTTTTTGTGAATCGATTCGAATCGATTTAAAAATCAATCTCTTTCGGAAAGAATCGCCATTCCTAACGTGGTCCACCCTCCCAATGCATATTGCCTCGTAATGATATATATTCACACAAATTGTGATGCAAATTAGCAAACATCTGGCGGTCTGGTGTATATCTCACTGGGAGTAACTTTCGCGATGACAGCTCAAATGACTGTAGTAATATATTCTGTTTCCTGAATACTCTTTTGAACAACGCTTTCTTGAGCCGAGCGAAGAGTTTCCGACCTTGGATTGCTATGTAAATCTAAATCATTGTGATGTCCCCTAACTCCCTTTAGAGTTTGTCTCAACGATCCTGGGTCACTCTGTATAAAAAATTTGAATGTTAGTGTATTTGTTTGATATTTATAAAAGCCCACACCATTCCAAAATTTTTCAGGGAGCTTTTCTAATGTTTCAAATGAATTCATATTTTCGCCAAAAAAAATTTCAGATTTATTTCTAGTGAATTTTTTTTCTAAGAACCTCTTACTCAAGGGAGGGTTCGTGCGTATACGTGCAAAGTTACTAAATGGCATGATATATAGCCAATAGTGGAAAACCGCCCCCACTTATGTTCAAGAAACTGTTAATGCATTTGGTGGTATCTTTCGATTTGGCAAAGCTTAAGGGGTCTCGGGGTGTTAAATTTCTCTTGAGGTCTTAAAATATAAACGATTTTCAAACGCGTATAATTCTTTTAAATTTAAATTAAATGATTCAAATCTTTTACTTATTGTTTAAAATAGAATGGGGCTTCAGAAAAGTATAAAATGTTCAAAATATAATAATAATTTTAAAAGTCATAAGCATATGAAAATTATATAATAAATATTAAGTATTTTTTGCTTTGCGCACGCTATTTTCTAAAATATTAGCCTCTGATGTATAAAACTTTATAGAATTATACAATGCATCATACTCTTTAAACCCTACCTAATTTTAGTATTATATATCTTTTGTATTTCAAAATATTTGTAAAATATTGCAATTTTTTAAATATTTTTTAAAAATGTATAGTTTTTATTTATTAAAATATGTAATTTATTATTATATTTATATAAAAGTGGCTACAAAGCATTAGGAATACATTTGTCATTATAAATCAACTTATATATAGCTAGTAATTAAACCTACTCTTTTAGAAAATAGCATGCGCGACGTAAAACTTAATAAATATTTCTTATAGAAAAGTTTCTTATTTTTATATGCTTATAATTTTTAAAATTATGATTATATTTTAAACATTTTATACTTTTCTGAAGCCCCATTCCTTTATAAGTAATGTGTAAAAGATTCGAATTATTTAACTTAAATTTAAAGAAATTATACCTGTTTAAAAATTGTTTATATTTTCAAATCTCCAGAGAAATTTAACACCCCTGTGACCCCTTAAAGAACAGATTTTGCTGAAATCGACTCTCAAGAGAGGGAGAAGGGAGCTACAAGCAAAAACTCCTGTTTCTGAACTGTTAGACCAACCACCTTTAAATTTGGCAAGTACGTTTCATTTGTTGAATATAGTGATCTGCAATAAACGAGATTCTCGGAAATCCGTTCTCAAGTGGGGTATTGCTGTGAAGTTTTCGGAAATAAGATCCATTTATAAACTATGAGACGAATAGACTTGAAAAATGGCTAACATCTTTGTTTTGAGGACTAGAAATTCACAAAGAATGGGTTTTCACAAATATTCCATCCAAAGGGTGGGATTACGGGGACGCAAAAGATAAACATATTCCGCTTTAGAAATTTTAAGTTCTGTTCTCTTTAAATCAAGAGGTGAGGGCTATAAAAGTGTTTTGAATACACTTGAAAGCTTAATGATAAGGCTAAGATATTAATAATTTATATATATCAATAGCAAACTCAGTAGTGAACAGCTTGTGAGGGCCAAGGCCTACTGTGCTCATATCAGTTTTCATCTTAGGCACTAAGGGACATGAGCAGATGTCCCGGTCTAGTAGTCAGTCTGATGTGAAATCCCCAGCGTTTGGTTTCTAAGAAAACATAGTATTCATTTATCAACCCATTGAAGGGATGAAAGGCTAAGACAACCTTGCCCAACCCGGGGTTTTAACCTCGGACCTGTGGTGTGGAGACGCAATACGTAATCACTCAGCCACTGGGCTTCCATGTATACATATAATCCATTCCATATTGCATATACCCATACATTATCATGGAGTACCCAGCGAAGCTGCTGGATAACGGTTGGGGAAAATATTTTCATTAAAAATCATAAATGTTTGGTAAAAATTATAAATCTTTTTTTTAATTGCAGTTTAAAAAAAAACAGATTTCTCTCTCTCTATCATCTATCATCTCTATTTCTATTTAGAAGAGATATATTTCTGTCTCAAGTCAAAAAAGATAAATATGTTTTTACCATTCTGGAATCGCTGACATCGTCCACGCTGATCAGTTGAATGTTGACAGAAATAACCGATGGCTCATCTGTAAAGGAACCAATTAAATAATTTTCCGTGCAAAAAATGCAACTATAAATTTTATTTTTTGTTCATATAATGCTTACAGTTTCCTACAGGGTCATAACATGAGTTTATAGGCCCGGAGTTGTTTCTAGGCTGGAATGTGAGTAAAGTATCTAAATATATATTTCAATGTTATTCATTAATGTACGACCCACGAGAAGAAATAAACACAAACAAAGCGAGTGTTTCATTATAACATTGGTTGTGAAACGTTTTACTGGATATACGTACTATGATCCAAAAGTTCGGGTACAAGATGTAGGAATCATTACTCTGAATAGTTCAAAGCACCGAAGCACATCCATCTTCAAAGTAGTCCCCTTAGGTGACGATGCACTTCTGCCAGCGTTCGTTTAACTTCTGGAAGCAGAGTTGGAATTACTTTTTTGCAACCTCCCTTGAGGTCACCTCATCTGATGACACAAAACGGCGTCCTTGTAAAGGTTTTTTCATTGATGGGAACAGGTAAAAGTCAAGGAGTTAAATCTGGTAAATAGAGGGATATGGAAGCGCGTCAGTGCGTGTTTTTGCAAGGAAATAATTTACCAATTAAAATCGATGTGCTGTTGCGTTATCATGCAGAAGATACCAGTCGTCACCCTGCCAGAATTGAGGCTGTTTACTACGAATGCGTTCCCTCAAACGACGTTTTCGACAAGTGTGTACCTTCCGCGATTTGCGTAAGTGTATGACAACGATCTTTTCAAACACATTCAGACACCAACGCAACATTTTCGCGTCTCATGAAGTCGGTCGTCCAACATGTTCATCGTCTTTGATGGATTATCGGACTCTTTAAAACGCCGAGACCATTCGTAAAACCTGAATCTCGCCATGATAGATTCATCATACATATTACTTAGCTTTTCCAGAGTCTCCATTGGTTTCCACCCAACCTGGTCAGGGAGGGGTGGGTTGGGAGAATCCACTTCTTAACTTTAGGTACTTACTTTTATCGTACTTGGCCGCAGTCCCTGAATTTTTGGATCGTAATACGTATCTCTTCACTCATGATGAGCTATCCACCTCAAATTTTCTTCCGTCGAATCAGATTGGTATTTTTAACTAGAACACCTAATACAAGTAAAAGTAATAGCAAAATAATATATAAATAGTGTGGATTTCAGTCAGTGGCGTAGACGGTTTAGAATTATATTGGCACGTATATTAGAGAGTATTTATGGATTCTGTAGTCACATCGTTACATCAATATTTCGAATTCAGCATTCCGTCTGTTATTGATTCGTCAGAGGGGCTTGGGGTTGCATTTCATTCAGTTAAGTAGAAAAGTTTATTTATTCCCTTTAACTTGTCTTATCTGCATATCACGTAGTCATATCTAGTGTGCGATTGATAAAATATTTATAATTATTACTTAACTGTAATCATTTTGAGTATTGATTCGATGGCTTCTCTACCCATGCCGTGTTTCTATCCCTCTCCCAGGGATTTCAAACAATAAGCTGTTGCCAAGACGCAATTTCCATAGAAATGTGGTTCCATCGATTCTCGTAAATAGATGGATTTCCTCACAGTAGGAGCATGTCATTATTCAAGAAAGGATAAGCAGTTAGGCTAATGCCGAACAGTGAACAAATCGAAGGAGTGATAGACATT